>JAODLM010000528.1:0-98759 GCA_036937905.1 Salvia rosmarinus
TAGATTAGGCGAAAGTCATGCGGAGTTCCAAGTGAGCCCGATGAGCGTTTTATTTTATTTTATACGTTCATTGCGTATGGTGGATGTTTAAATTATGCGTTAGCGTGCTATGTATGTTTAAATTCGTTGACAAACCTTTTGGTGTTTTACGTGTTTAAGTCGCATAGTAAGCATGCTAGGTTTATCAGCGTTTTCAAGCATATTTTAGAATTACGTGAGCATGTTTCGTATTTGAGTTCTATGAACAAGCATGCTGAGATTACGTGATACGCATGGACAAACCTTTTGAATAAAGACTAAGCAAACAACGAGCAAATTAATTTTTTCAAATTAAAATGTCGAGACCTCCCCATACGATCTCTAAACAAAGTGAGGCGCTACTATGAGTGGCGTCCACCCGCGTGGCTTGCTTGTTGTTTATCATAAGTTTGTTAGATGATTTCTAAATAAAATATTTTAAATCTATTGAGAGTTGGGAGTTTAAGTAACGATCCTGGCATTAAACTACGTGTGCGATTTTCATAAGTTCTCTGAGATAGATATAAAATAAGATAACAAAGAATTTGAATTGGGCGGTATGGTCTAGTGAGTATGCTGATTCTAAGAATTCATTTACGCTATTAAAAATGTGGTCATTGCTTGAACATCACCCGAGTACAACTTCCCGTGAAGTCCTTCTTGCGATAGTGATGTGGTCTAGTAAGGTCGATCGTTAATTTCATTTGTCATAAGGATAAGTTGACATGGTTGAAATTAAGCGACTAAAAGGTATATTTTAGTGCAGTGGGGGTTCATGTGGCGATCATCACGTGGCTTGCATGTGGGATTCCTTGGGCGATTGGAGGTTTCAATTAATATTGTTTTATCAAGGTTACAATATTATTATTCGAATTATATCGATCGTATGTTTATGTGTTTTCATTATCGTTTCGGATATGTCTCTTACCGATTATCAATATGCTCGCATTAAAATCCATTATCCGTTCAAATTTTATCGAGTGGAAGCGAAATATGGAATATGTTCTTATCGATTGAAGAACACATGTTTGTTCTCACTTACTCCTAAACTAGATGCCACTTCGGCTAGCGATCGACTAATGAAGCGGCGAGTCGGCGAGACTTTGGAATAAGTCAAACAATATGGCTAAATCTATATGATGACTACTGTATGTCAAAGACGCTTTGCGACATGACGATCGGTCGATGGTGACCTTGACCGATATTTGGTCAAGTCTCAGAGTAAGTTTGGGAAGTCGGATCGGACGATCCGCTTCCACAATGAGAGAAATCTTAGCGTGTAAGATGGAAGAAGGAAGTTCGGTCCATGAACATGTCTCACATGATTTCATCTCATGGATAGTCTTGATCGATTGGGAGGAGGTATTGGCGCGAAGCAGGTCGATATCATCCTCAATACCGCCCAAGTCTTTTGAGAACTTTGCGTGAATGCGATCATGAGCAAGACCGAGTTTACACTTAGTCGGTTGCTTAATGATCTCGTTCTTCGCGGAAGGAGTTATGGGAAAAGGGCACGATGCTCTTGCTACCATCTAAGGGCCCAAAATTTTCGTTGCAAAATGGAAAAGAAAAGGGGTACCAAAAGGGTGGAAGAGGCGAAAGGCAAATAGTGGGAGTAATGGGAACAGAACATGGTTGCCACGGAGGCAGAAGAAGCGAAGGAGAAGGCAAGGGCTTGAGTGCGGTAGGCCCGGGCATTGGAGGCCAGTGCCCTATGCTCGAGGCTGTGAGTGCGCTTGGTTTGCTTTAATGTGAGCATGTTTAGCGACTTGTTCTACCCATTCTTGGGTAGTAGATACGAGCATACCGATCATGTTTGTTACACTGCGAGGGTTCTGCGGACAAGGGCTGTTTGATGGCGAGATAACGATCTCCATAAGGCAATGGCGAAAGTCGAGGCCGTTGCGGTTGGAGATGTTACTTATGTTTGAGAAAGCGAGTTTTAGTTTTAAAGGCGTTTTATATATGCGGATTTTCGCAAGGTTTCTGTTTCAAATTATTTTCTCATGGATATTAGTTTTTTGATAGTGGTGTTTATCATAAGAAATAGCGAGATTATCCGTGTTGTACGTTATATAATTCGCTTTATACTATTTACCTTGAACATAATACCTATAACTATGTTGCGTCTTCATCAAATCCTAAAAAGAAGTTTTCTTCAGTGAGATGACACCACTTTTCTCTGGCGTCTTAGATTAGGTCATCAATCTAAATAGGATCAAAGGCGGCTAAGAATGGGCGTTGGGTAATCATGTTCTCCATTCCCATCTGCGAATCTGTATAGAAGGTAAGATATCGACCGGACCCTTCAAAGCGAAGGTTATAGAGCCAAAAGAAATATTGAGTTAATCCATTACGACTTGTGTGGGCCGATGTCCACACAAGCTCGTGGAAATGCAGTATTTTGTCCTTTCATTGGCGATTACTCAAGGTGCGGATCACGTATACCGCCACCGCAAGTGCGAATGCTTTGAGAAATTCAAAGAGTTTAAGGCGGAAGTGGAGACGAAGCTAGGTAAAAGTATCAAGTCGCTGCGATTACGATCGGTGTATGCGAAATACCTCGAGAACGAGTTTATGGACTATCTAGTGAAGTGTGGGATTACATCGGTAGCGCCACCGTAACACACCACACAAAATGGTGTGTGGGCGAAGAAATAGGACTCTTTGGAAATGGTTAGATCGATGATGAGTTATGCAACATTGCCTATTTTCGTTACGGGTATGCCTTGAAAGCAGTGACATACTTGCTAAATCTAGTACCATCAGTCGATCGAAAAGACCCTTTCGAGTTGTGGTTTGTCGCTGACCCGGTTTAAACCACATAAGGATATGGGGCGATCGGCTGCGTCTTTGAACAAGAAAGGTGACAAGTTGGAGGCTAGATCCGACCTTAGGCTGTTTGTCGCTATCTAGAGGAACAAAAGGTGGTTTATTCTATAGTCCCAAGGATCGGGAAGGTCATTAATAGCACTAATGCTCGATTCTTGAAGAGGACTACATGAAAATCATAAACCAAAGTTGAAATCATTCTTCAAGAATTGAAGATGATTGTATTCCACCGATTAGGCCGAAGGTGCGAGATGTCGAGTGCAGTGGGAGGATCGGCACGGATACTTCAAGAAATGAAGTGGTCGAGGAGTTCCCTTGGAGATACCGACCGTGCTGTGGTGGTACACCAAAGAAGTTGTGCAAGATGTAGAACCACAAGTTTCGCACCCACGGTGCCATAGTGCTGTGAGAACCTCATCGTGGTGGGAGGGTTGTTCGTCGACCCGGCGATTTATGTTAGTGGGACAATCTTGGATATAGTCGAGAAACGAACAAGCAATAATCGACCCGTGGACATACGAGGAGGCGTCTGAGACATTGATGCAAGATCATGGCACACCGCTATGGACTTAGAAATGGAGTCCATATAATTATGGATGTATATGAAAGACACCTCTACCGGATGGCGAGGAAGCCGTGGGTAGTAAGTGGATATACTGAAGGAGAGATTCCGATGGAGAGGTTTGGCTTTTAAAGCCGTGCTTGTGGCGAAAGTACACTCAGTTGAGGGCATCGATTTCGATGAGACCTTTCGCTAGCAATGCTCAAGTCATCGTAATTCTTACGCCATAGCAGACCACTTGAACTGAGGTTTGTCGAATGGATGTTAAAACCGCTTTTCTAAGCGGTTACCTTGAGGAAGGTAGAGACATCTATACGACAACAAAAGGTTATGTGGTAAGGGTGAAGAGCATCTAGTATGGAAGCTTAAGAAATCCATTTATGGACTTAGCGAGGCCTCGATCATGGAAATTACGCTTTGCGAGGTGGTAAGTCCCATGGATTTACCCAGTTGCTAGCGAGTTGTGTGTGTCGGTTAGATGTTAGCGGTGATGTGGTATTTCTTGCACTTTATGTAGATGACATTCTTCTAGTTGGCAACAACGTGAAGGCATTATCGAGCGTAAAGAGTGGTTATCCGATCGGTTTCAAATGAAAGACTTAGGAAATGCGCGTACATTCTTGGGATCAAGGTTTCCGAGATCGCATGAAGAAAATGTTGAGCTTATCTCGGGCGTCTTGTTGATCTGTGGTTACTCGCTTTAGTATGCAGACCACCAAGAAAGGATTGCTACCTTCGGACACGGCGTTCTTTATCTAAGACCTTGGTCGCTATGTTACCAAAGGAGATAGAGGAAATGAGACAAGTTCATACGCTTCAGCCGTAGGAAGTCTCATGTACGTAATGCTATGCGAGGGTCGATATCTACTATCACGGTAGGCATAGTAGCTGAATATCGATCCCAACCACGGACAAGCTCATTGAATGCGATGAAACATATACTCAAGTACACAAAAGGACTCCGAGCTTATAGGCTGGTTTACCATGCGAGATAGTCTAATGCCTTGGGTTATCTGAGACTCGGACTTCCAAGTCGACCGTGATGAGAAAAAAGTCAACCTCGGCTATGTGTTTACCTTGGGAGGTGGAGTCAGTATCTGGCGGAGTGCAAAGCAAGTGATGCATTGCGGACTCTACCATGGAAGCGAATATGTAGCCGCTTGAGAGCGAAGGAGGTCTGTATGGTTCAAGAACCACCTCACGGATCTGGGTGTGGTACCTGGTTTGCCCAAGAGTATCATAGTTTCTTTGTGATAACTCGGTGCGATGTGCAAACTCGAAGGAACCACGGACCCACAAGCGACCAAACACATAGAGAATGCCATGTCATACGAGAAATCGTTAGGCGAGGTGACGTCTTGATTGAAAAGATTGATACGATGGAAAATCTAGCGGATCCATTCACGAAGAGCCTGCCGCAAAAAGTCTACGATGGACACGTTAGAGGACTTGGTTTACGCTGACGGCACCCACTTAGAAAACTTTTGTATAAGTGGGAGAAGCAAAGTGATGGTTGTTTGTAATAGCTAGTAGAGACGTTATATACTAAAAGTTTGCTTTAGTATAAGTGGGAGATTGTTGGATTTGTATCTTGAAAGCGGTTTGGTTAAGCTTGTATACAATGTTTCTGCTACACTATTACAATCTCTATCGAATTGAATACTTGATTGCATATATCGTGTCCCTTATCTCATATATAAGTTAGATCATACGATTGTAGAAGATCACGTAAGTCGTATGATTGGTCGTTTAATGAGATATAAAAGTTTCCTGTTGAGACAACTTGAGACGAGGTTGTCGGTATAGGCCGCGATATAGATAAGAAGTGACTTGACTTAGTTGCTTGTCTATGCTAGTGCGTCTCGGCGTATTGAAGGATCGCGATGAGATGTGTTCTTCTCGGACCGTCGTGGAAGAACCGAGATCTCGGTGACTTACGATGATCTAAACCTCGATAAGGTATTAGGTGAGTATGAGTTCTTGACCATCACTTTGACTTGTTATGGGTGAGGGTTATATGTTCTAACCCAAGATTCTCCGCTTCTTGGGTGGTGGTCGGTGTATGTCACGCTAGTTATACAGATCAGTCATAGTATCCGTTTAGGATGATGGCGTCCCCTTAAGGAGCTCAAAGTGTTTATTGTACTAAACCCCGCAGTTGAGTTAGCTCAAGTACAATAATAAGGTTGAGTGGTACTACAAGGAAATGAAGATATTAATTATTTTTAGCAATCGATTGCTATAAATAATTAATGGACGTTCGATATCTTAAATACGGGGATTCGTAATGTCTAAGTGCAAGCTTGAGCTCAACTTTGGTAATAAAGGGTAAGTCAACATTTATTCTCTAGTGGCATGAATAAATGTTTATAAATTAATTTATGTTACGGGGTGAACATAAGATAATTAATTTATTTGAGGCCCATCTTTATTCCTTGCATTTGATCCACAGGCTGGCCCGTCAGGCCGAAGACTAAGGAAATCGGGCGCCCATAGCTCTCAATGGCAAGATTTTATTCTCTTTATCCTAATAAGGATATAATTATATTTATGGGATATGCATAGATCCTTTCCTTATGGGATTAAGGTAATGCATTATAAATATAAGGTAAGAGATAAAGTCTGAGTTAATGTTAATTAATCCTCATAGAATTTTAATCCATCTCACGAGAAATTGAGAGAATACTAGAAATTCCATAGAGCGTTGGGTGATTTTCGAAGCATTCTCCATAGATCGTCCTCACTCAGCGTTGGAGATTGGGCGGCGGGATACGATCGTAAGGTCAAAAGACGAGTCCGTCCGTTCGATCCGCTCGCCTTGTTCGACCGACCTCTACGAGATCCAAAGGTAAACACGAGAAAACCCTCACGTGTTGCGATTAATTATATAGCGCATGCTAGGTATATAATCAATGTATGGTGAATTAAATATCGAAGATAGATCCTCGGGCGAGCTTAAACCTAGTTTTCCTACGACCTCCGTGCAGCGCCGGCTGGGTGCCGAGGTCTTGATGAGCCATCGGGCGGCAGCTCGGCGACCTCGGGTCGCCTCGACAAACCTCGGCAAAGCGTCGGGTGGCAGCTGGGCGTGCGATTCTCGCGTGAAGCCTCGACAGCGCTCGGTGCTAGATGCGCACGCTAGATTCTCGATAGCGCTCGGCGTCACGGACGCTAGATGACGTCACGAGATTCTCGGCGGCGCTAGCGTGCGATCTCGGCGACCTTTGGGCGATAGCGCGTGAGTCACGCGCAGGGTTTCTCGGCGGTCTGCGGCACTGCTGCTGCAGATAACCTTTTCTTCTCCCGTGTGCGTGCGGATTTCGGCGGCGAGAGCTTGGCGCGCGGTTGCCGCGGCGTGCGGATTTCTCGGCAGCGAGGCGGTGGTCTCCGGCGGGCGGCACGGCGGGCGGGCGGTGTCTTGTTTGTGTGCGCATGGGGCTGTGCCTAGCGCCTGCCGCCCGATTCACATTAGACGACCGGTCCATTTTGACCCGACCCAAATTACGACCGGTTTGATTTTTGATTTTGATTCGACCCTATCGATGATCAGACCCGTTTTTATTTTTCGCCCAAATCCGGTTTTGTGAATCCGGTTCGTGCCCGTGCGCGATGCCGTTTTTTAGTTTGAAGATACATGCTTTGTAAATTTATGTAATAAATTAGGCGATGCGAGGATCCACAGTGAGCGCGATGAGCGAATTTATTTTATTTTATCGTCAAAGCGTATGTAGTGGATGTTTAAATTATCTTTGAAGCATGCTATGTATGTTTAATTATGTAGATAAACATATTATATGTTTTCGTGATTGGATCGCATAGTAAGCATGCTAGGTTTATCGCGTTTTCAGTATATTTTAAATTGCTGAGCATGTTTTACATGTTGAGTTCTATAGAAAAGCATGCTGAGATTACAGGGATGCGCATGGACAAACCTTTTGAAACAAAAGACTAAGCGAAACCAGGACATATTAATTTTAAATTAAAATGTCAAGACCTCCACTTTTTGATCTCTAAACAAAGTGATCACGATGTGATTAAACGTCCACACGCACGGGCTTGCTTGCCTTTGTTTGTCGTAAGTTTGTTAGATGAGATTTCTAAATAAAACATTTTAATCTATTGAGAAGTGGGAGTTTCATGTAGCGATCCTGCGCTGCTTACATATATGCGATTTTCATAAGTTCTCTAGAGATATATTTAAAATGAGATATGAGGAATTTGGATTGGGCGGTATGGTCTGAGTGAGTATGTCGATTTAAGAATTCATTTCTATTGTTAAAATTGTGGTCATTGTTTAGACGACCTCAGTACAACTTCATGCCAAGTCTCTTCGCGATAGTGATGTGGTCTAGTGAGTCGATCATTAAATCATTTGTTATAAGGATAAGTAGACATGGATTGAAATTAAGCGACTAAAGATATATTTTAGTCCGGTCGGGGGTTCATGTGTAAACATCCACACGCGTGGCTTGCATGCGGAATTCATTGGCGATTGAGGTTTCATTAATATTGTTTTATCAAAGGTTACAATATTATTACAATTATGTACGATCGTATGCTTATGTGTTTACATTAATTTTCGTGATATGTCTCTTACGATTATCAATATGCTCGCATAAATCCTCTATCCGGTCCAATTTTATCGGTGAAAAGCGAAACATTGAGATTGTTCTTCTTGCCTTTGAGTCCCCAAACCTCTAGAAATTTGTCTCGATGAGGGCGCAAGGGAGCACGAGAAATAGGACAAATCAAATAGAATGGCAAAGTGCCTTCTTTGGTCACCATGTGCGAGTCCTGCAACTCCGGCATCGAGATGGAAGATGCTACCACTATATGGCTAAATCTCATGAAATCGTATGAGAGTCGAACATAATCGTTTGTGAATTTGACAAAATAAATAATGCCAAGTCGATGAAGGAAAGCGATTGGGTGCATGACCATGAAGAGCAAATGATCGATCTCTTGAGAGCTTGAATTAGTTGGAGGATATATTGATGGCGTAATCGAATCGATATGATCCTCGACACTTTGCCCAAGTCTTTGATGACTTCCGTTATGGAGTAGTCCTTTGTGATAAGAGTTATACTCTAGATTCATTGCAAGAGGATCTTGTAACGAAAGAGCGTAAAATGGGCGAAAGGTGCATTAGGTCTTTAATACGCACCTCGAAAACCCAACGCTTATCGAAAGATGAAAAGGAAAGTGGAATTCGAGATCTTGGGGTAAAGAAAAGAGTGAAATGTCTGAGGGCTCTGCGGTGTTTGAAAAAGCCAAAGGAGGAAGGAATACTTGAAGTGCGGTGGGCGGGCATTGGAAGGCTAAGTGCCCAAGCTCGAGGCTCAAGGTCGCATTTGCTTTAGCAACGCAGGCATGTTTAGCGACTTGTTCTACTCATTCATGGGTAGTAGATCTGGTGCTGATGATCATGTTGTTACCTTACGGGGTTCTACTGCGGACAAGGAGGCTGCATGATGGCGAGATAACGATCTCCATAGGCGATCGGCGAAAGTCGGTCGTTGCGGTCGGAGATGTTACTTTATGTTTGATAGGACAGTTTTAGCATTAAAGATGTTTTATATGTGCGGAGTTTAGTGAAACCTTATTCGATTTTGAAACTATTTATTCATGGATATTCGATTGTTTTTATAGTGGTGTTTCTATCATAAGAAATGACGAAGTTATCGTGGTGACACTTTATATAATTAAACTTTATACTATTTACGCTAAACATAATACCTTTAATTATGTTGCATCTACATCAAACCTTAAGAAGAAAGTTTTCTTAGTAAGATGACACCACATTTCTCTAGCATCTTAGATTAGGTCACATCAATCTAAATAGGATCAAGGCGGCTAAGAATGGGCGTTGGGTGATCTCACGGTTATTCCGTTCGATGCAGTGAATCCTATATAGATGGAAAGATGTCGACGGAGACCCTTCAAGCGAGGGTTATAAAGCCGAAAAGTGTTGGAGCTAGTTCATTACGATGCGTGTGGACCTATGTCACTGAAGCTCGTGAAGAATGCAGTATTTTTCACTTTCATTGGCGATTACTCGAGTGCGGATACATTATATACCCGCGCATGAAGTCGAATGCTTTGAAATTCAAAGAATTTAAAGCGGAAGTGCGAAGCGGTAGGTAAAAGTATCAATCATGCTTTGATGCGTCGCGGTGGCGAATACCTCGATAACGAGTTTATGGACTATTTGGTGCGGTGTGGGATTACCTCGACTCACTACACAAGGCACACCACAGCAAAATGGTGTGTCGGGCGAAGAAATATGACTCTCTTAGAAATGGTTAGATCAATGATGAGTTATGCAACATTGTCTATTTAGATTACGGGGGTATGTCTTGAAAGCAATGACATACTTGCTAAATCTAGTACCATCCAGTCGGTCAAAAGACCGCGTTAGGGTTGTGGTTTGGTATGACTGGTTTAAACCATATAAGGATATGGGGTAGTCCGACACGTGTCTTTGAACACGGTGACAAGTTGGAGTCTAGATCGAAGCGAAATTTGTTTATTGGCTATCTAGAGGAATGATGGGTGGTTATTTCTATAGTCCTAAGGATCGGAAGGTCATTATTAGCACTAATGCCCGATTTTGAAGAGGATTATATGAAAAGCGATAAATCTAAAATTAAAATCATTCTTGAGAATTAGAAGATGATCGCGTTACGCCACCGATTAAGCTAAAGATACGAGATGTAGGTGTCAGTGGGAGGATCGACACGAGATACTTGAGAAATTGAAGTGGGTCGAGTTCCGGAGATACCGACCGTCTGAGTGGCTCGTATCCGACAAGTTGTGCAAGATGAGAACCACAAGTTCTTTGCACCTTGGGTGCCATTGTGCGATGGCGCCTCGTCGTATTGGGAGGGTTGTTCGTCGACCCGAGCGATTTATGTTCGTGGGTGAATCTTGATTTAGTCGAGAGAAGCGGGAGCAATAATCGACCCATGGACATATGGTGAGGCGATACAAGAGACGATGCAAGATCATGGCACACCGTATGGACTTAGAAATTGAGTCCATGCTGACTATGGATGTATCTGAAAAGACCCCACTACCGGATGGTAAGGAAGCCGTAGGTAGTAAGTGGGTATCTGAGAGGAAGAGAGATTCAGATGGAGAGGTTTGACTTTTAAACCAAGCTTGTGGCGAAAGGGTACACTCAGTTAAGGGCATCGATTTCGATGAGACCTTTTCGCATGTAGCAATGCTCAAGTCATCGTAATTCTTCGGCCATAGCAACCGAAACTTGAAGTTTGGAAAATGGATGTGAAAACGCTTTTCTAAGCGGTTACCTTGAAGAAGGTAGAACATCTATATGCAAAGAACTTGAAGGTTATGTGGTGAAGGGTGAAGAGCATCTAGTATGGAAGCTTAAAGTCCATTTATGGACTTAAGCAAACTTCACGATCACGGAACTACGCTTTGACGGTGGTAAGTCCTATGGATTTACCCGATTGCCTAGAAAGTTGTGTGTATCGTTTAGATGTCGGCGGTGATGTGGTATTTCTTGCACTACGTAGATGACATCCTTACTGGCGACAATGTGAAGTTGTTATCGGGCGTAAAGAGTTGGTTATCGATCGGTTTCAAATGAAAGACTTAGGAGATCGGTACATTCTTGGGATCAGGTTTACCGAGTTGTAAGAGAAAATGTTGAGCTTATCTCGGGCGTCTTACATTGATCTGTGATTACTCATTTTAGTATGCGGATCGACCAAGAAATGATTACTATCTTTCACGCATGGTGTTCCTTTATCTAAGGAGCAATCACCTATGACTGCAAAGGAGATAGAGGAAAAGAGACAAGTTTCTTACGTTTCCGCCGTAGGAAGTCTCATGTATGCAATGCTATGTACGAGATGATCATTTCAGTTATGAGGAGTCTTGTACTGAGTGAATCAGTTAGCAATCTTACTGACTGCTTTGATAGCTAATCAGTTAGACCGATAACTAATGTATGTGCTGCAGTGTGGTGGTTACATTTTGCCTTTACTAGAAAACTGATATTGAAATATTACTTAGTCGGATTTTCACTTAGCCATCATTAGTTTTTACATTCAGTAGCAAATGGCTATTGATTGTGGTTTTTAAGAGTATGATGTGTTGTGTGTGCTGAGTGATGTTCAATTCAATAACATGCAAAGTAATATACTGAAAGTAAAGAACACACTTAGTTTTTACGTAATTTGAAGAGATCAACTCCTACGTCCACAGACTAATAAATCAATCAATATACTACTTGGGATTGTTCTTGTTCACTGGTGCAAGAAAAACCTAGATACAAAACATCACCTTATATGTATCTCGACTAATTTATCATATCTTTCTTCGCTTACTAGTGCAAGGAAATCATTGATTGCTTACGAGTGAAATCAACCTGACCTTCTTGCTTAAGCAACTAACACTACGTTGCTTACTAATCAACTTCTACTTCACTAACAGGTTTTTGTAAAGAGGTTTTGGGTTTTCCAACTTAAGATTAAGTTGTTAGGAGCAATAACTTAATCAGTTCTAAGCGTATGATATTACAAAGTTTAAACTTAGACTCTAAGAGAATGTATGTTGAAATCTTAAGCAAGTAAATATGTTTAAGCTCTTATGATTTATCGATAACACTTTGAATTCCTTCTTCGAAAATACGTTGTTATTATGTTTGTGAGTATGAACTTTGAAAGCTTTATAGACTTATGTGCTCAACATTTTCAGTAACCTTCAATGGTTGGATCTCGCGGGTATTTATAGGAGAGATGGTGAATAGTAGTGTTGGAGGGAACACCAATCACATATATTCCATTTGTCATTTGAACTCACCCATTTGAATCCTCGTAAATCATTTAATGACTGCAACATTATACAATATATCTCTGCAGGTCTGGAACATATCTCTGGCATGGTACGATTCTTTGCAGATTCGTTATGACACATTGAAAGTGAAACACCAATGCTTTAAATTATTCCGTATTTCTTCAGTATGGTTGACTCCATGTTTCTTCAGTATGTTGACCTTGGGTCTCTTTAGTAGGGTTAGCTCCGTATAACTTCAGTAGAGTGGATTTTGAGTCTCACCGAGAGCTACCGAGACGTCATCGTGCCTCGCCTCAACGCCTGTCAACGCATCCCGCCAAGCATCAGCCCAGCAACGCGCGACATCGCCGAGTCACGCCCAACTCGCCCAGTCGCTGTCGAAGACCCTACCAAGGAACATCGCACAGCCTGGTCGAGAACCTACTGCCGAGCATGCACACGGGTCTGCGCGTAGAATGCACGCCCCGTCGTATGCGTTCGCCCAGCCTCGTCCGACCGCCCGCACACGTCTCACCCAGCATCTATCCACGATTTGTCAAGGCCTGCCGAACCTATTCACCCGCGTGCTGTCGAAAGTTGTCCGCTTAGGTGCTGTGAAACAGCGCGCTGAGACCTCTATCGAGAAGAGTTGCACGTTGCGTTCGGCTTCCGGCGTGCTTCCCGTTGTGATGTGCGATGGCACTCCGTTGTCTCGTCTCGTTTTTCGTGTTCTTCGTCTTCTTTCTTTGTTTTTACAGATTTGATTTACAAAAATAAATCCTAATTTAACTACGGATTTTCTCGTGGTTAAAAACGAAATCCGATAAAAAAAACAAAACAAACATCCGAGCCACGATGAACGACTGATCCACAATTAATTAATTGCGCACGTAATAATCAAACGTGAATTAATCCAACAGAGCCAAGATACTGATCTCAGGCTTCATACCAATTATAGGGAAATCTGATTTTAACCATCTCTTAATGATCTATCTTGGATGTTTAATTCACTATACATTGATTATATATCTAGCATGCACCTATATGATTAATTGCATCACGTTGGTATTTTTTCGTGTCTACCTGCGAATTTGTCAGACAAAGTAAAGGATCAAAACTCGTGCTTTGATCTTGGAATATATCCGTTTGCACAAATCTCCAACGCCGACACTACTGAAAATTTTGCTTATAGACCACGCGTCATGCAGCTACGCATTATTAATCTTAAAGTGGTCTATTATTACATAAACAACGTGGGTGGTGAAGCGTGTGGTCTATAACCATATTTTTAAGCGGTTATAGATCACGGCCAGAGAACAGCGTGGTGCATTAGCGCTTTTTTCTATATGATGAATAGCGGTCTGCTTACCGCGTGCCTAATAAATGATAACTTTTATTAACCACGCTTTTTTCGACTTGCCTAACGTCCACGTCGATTAAATCTGGCGAGCTAGTAGCGTGGTCTTCGCCACTTAGCCATGTGGTCTTTTAGCCCATCTAAAATTAGGGTTTTTCCTTCCATAATTTCTTTTATATTAAGTTCCACAATAAGGGTTAAATTTTATTTTATTAAGTTCTTTTATATTTAAATTTTCTATTTTAATTGGTTCAGAAATTTTTTGTCTCATCTATAGATCATTTTGAATACCAATTTTAACTATTGGGCAAATTTGTTTACCTACAGAAACAGAAATCTATTCGGAAACATATTAAAACATAATTTACAAAACAGGAACGTGGAGATGAATGTCACAAAAATCCTAATTTGTAATCTCATCGTTTAATCTATAACTCAATTTACGTAATCTATAAAATATATAATATGTAAAATAAAATAAAAATCTGAAATTGAGAGAAAGAAACAATATTGTAAAATACAAGACAAAAAAACCAGTCTCTGGGTTCTGCTCGTCTCTCCATCCTTTTATTTTCTTCCTCCAAACCACCCCCACCCACCACCGATCTCCGCCGGCCCCCGCCGACCGTCGCCGGGGGAAATCTGCGATCTCTATCTTCAACAAAAAGGCAAGTCTTTTTTCTCAACGCAGGAAGGGTTCAACTGGTGTTTATATATTTGAAGGATATTTTGCGCTTATGCTAGATTTTTGGCATCTTCTTACAATTATATGTTATTTTGTTTCTGGGTTTTTGTTGTGGGGCTTGATCGGACTATTCTGGATATGGATTGGGCTAAATACAATTTGAAAATTTTATTGCGGGTTTATTTCATCGTCTAGTTATATATGTAGAAGTTCAATGTCAAATTGGGTTTTTGTTAATGGTTGACTAGCTTCTGTTTTTCAGTGATCCAATTGAGATTTTACTT
The DNA here is from genome assembly GCA_036937905.1 of Salvia rosmarinus. Taxonomy (NCBI): domain Eukaryota; kingdom Viridiplantae; phylum Streptophyta; class Magnoliopsida; order Lamiales; family Lamiaceae; genus Salvia; species Salvia rosmarinus. Next base: position 14,544 of record JAODLM010000528.1, read on the forward strand.
TTGGGCACTGTAAATAGGAGCGATCAATCTTGTAATCAGCTAGGAGAAAAACGCTTATCTTTTCTTGCTGTAGTGGCATCATCTCATTTGTTGGCTTTTCCCCCTCCCCCTTTGTTGTCTGTAGCCAAGAGGGTTCAGTGTATTTTCTTTTGATTCTCAAAAATTATTTGAAAAGCCAGAATTTGCTTTTGCTCAAGGAGGTTATAGTGTTGATTAAATCGTGCAGCTGGACGGTGATTTTGGTGCACCCTGGAACATGTTTGTCTGAGCTTATGCACATAAGCATGTGCTTATGTTATGTGTATTACTACTCGTATTTATTCATGTACTTACAAGTACAGGAAGAGATCGAGCTGTCTTATGTTGCAAAACTTGGGATTTGAACAACTGATTTCATTGTTTAGTTGTTCTTTTTTCACCTGTACTACCTAGTTTTGACCTAGTTTTACCTCGATTTGAGCTCAGGTTCTTAAGTTGCTTTATGCAAGTCACACTTTTGATCAGATTGGGTGTTTTGGATGAATCTTTGCTCACTGATCAATTATTTACCGGGGCTATTTCTTCTTAATATTATTTTTCCTAAATCATCATCAAATTTTCTGACTAAATTCCTCCGATTCCAATACTGTTCTTTATTGCACCTATTGTTGGATCCTTCTCATTTCTATCAGAAGCTTTTCCTCAAAGAATTCCCTTTTTTGAAGTTATATACTTTTGGAAGAATATACTATCTGATACCTCTCTTGAACTTATCTGGTGAGTTTTGTGCTTGTGAATTCCATAATTATCTTTTACCGTCATCAAAGATAATGGAGAAGAGTATGAAGGGATCTTCATACATTAAACTGCGCTGTTATTACATTTTCAATATATTGTTCAGCAATTGGTCTTTAGTATCATATTATGGCACTATGTTGTAATGTTTTTATAGGAATATCCCATCTTATATATATTCAAATTCTGTTGTTCCTTCTGTAATGATTTGCCATGTTTTTTGGTCGTATCTTAGTTTGAGGATAGAGAAGAAACATTGTTTTGTGATGCTAATGTTTTACATATACAAAACAATTACTCAAGTAAATTGTAATGACTAGGCATTTAGCTATGCTAGAATGATCAAGTATTGTTTATCCACTGTCACTAACAGTTTTGTAATTTGGAAATTATTTACTTAAGATTATATTTCTTTTATTTATTTTTTCGTCTTATTTGGATGATGATGAAAAATTTATGTCGAATAATGCAGGCTGAGTTATTCAGTCTATTTTTTCGTCTTATTTGGATGATGATGAAAAATTTAAATATAAAAGAACTTAATAAAATAAAATTGAACCCTTACTTTCTCAACAATTGACAGGCCGAAGCTCCTCAGTCAGGTAACTCATGTTGCGTACTTATTTTGAAGTTGATTCAACAATAATTATCAAATGTTTTACAACTCACAATAACATGTAGCCTCTTTCTAAGTAAATGTATCAAGCATTACCAATTTATGCTTTTCAGGATTTTGCTAAAAAAATTAACCAATGTAATGAAGGAAGGTTATGCTGTTACTCTGCTTGTCATTGCAGACTTTTTTACTATACCATAAAAGGCATTTGTTTGTAGCTCCTTGACTGAACTACAATTGTGAACTTACAGCTGACTTCTTTATTAGCTGAAGTTGGGCTCAACATCCAGGAAGCACATGCCTTTTCAACTGTGGATGACTATTCTCTTGATGTCTTTCTTGTTGATGGTTGGCCATTTGAGGTACCCCATCTTCATTTTAGTTGTCACCCTTCTGTAGAATTTTTTTTTTCTCTTATAATATCCAATCAGGCTCTGCTGGAATACAAATGATTCTTGAAACTGTTTTGTTATCACTGTTTCTGTTTTTTTTTTGTGGTCATTTTGTCTTGTTTTAATAAATATTGTACTTAGTTAAACTTGACTCCAGTCCAAAGGTAGTTCTTTAGAATAGTATTCCATAAAGGCAATGCAAATTGCATGGCGTTTATTGTTATGAGTGACTGATGACCAACAAATGTTGGTTTCGTTCAAGTACCTGAGCCTGTGAACTCGGATTCATTCTTCTCTTAAGAGAATCTAATGTTTTTTTCGAGCACATGTCCTGTGAGATATGTATATACAATCATCATCTGCAAGCTTGAAGCTACTGCACCATTTTATCATCATATCCTGATGCTGAGAAAGGAATGAAGATTATTTTAGGGCAATTTAATACTTTGATATGCAATCTCGCAATTAGTTAGTTCCATCTGGTTATGCCTGAGAGTTTCTGAGTTACCCTCATGTTTCTACTTATCAGGAGGTTGAACAACTTCAGATTGCACTTGAAAAAGTTCTAAAGACTGAAGTAAGGTTCTTTTAAACTTTGTGGTGATATATTACGATTGTTTGTCTTGTGTAGATGTCCGCATTGGTCAATTTGTTTATGATTGTTGCGTTTTGTATTGAACTTTCTTTCCTTACCTTTGTTATGCTATGCAACTTCCACAAGATAGTATAAAACTCAAGAACTTTAAGTGGTACATTATATAATGAGACTTGATTTATGCATTGAGATTTGAATCCATGGTGGGGTTTTGTCTATATTATTATTCTCTATATACTTTGTTTAGTGTGTACTACAAAGCAAAAATTATGAAGGATATATACTCTCTTGCGAGAAAAGCTCATGGCCCGATCTAGAGTCTTTGCCTTCTCGATGAACATAAACAAATAAGGATCAAATGTGAATACGATCAGCGACAATACCCAATGATGGTGCGATGTCCGGGAAATCGATCCTCAACTTTTGAAATTGAGTCAAAGTAACTTGAGGATCATATGGTGATCTGTAAGTATCATAGATGCATTTTCAAACTTAAGCTTCTTGTAGGGTCACAATTTGTTATATAATTGCGGTGGGCGTGGGCATGGTTACGCATGTTTGTTGTTCACAAAATCATTTTCAAGAAAAAGCAACGTGTTTACAAATATGGTGGATGAAGAAGATGAAGGAGATAGTCACATATTATTATCAACCTAAGTATTTTGTTTCCTTAAATCTTAATCAATCAATGGTATTTATCTTGTGTTATTCTTTCTTTCTCTTTTGCTCCTAGTTTTTAGTTAGGGTAAATTGGGATATGTGGTGATTGGTGAAGGCACTACAAAAATGTGCGATCGATCGTGACGAAAATTCCGTCAAGAAAACAGTCTTATCCGTCGCTAAAATGGATTAGCGGCGGTTCTGACAGAATGAGGGGTCATTGGAAACACGGTAGTAGCAAAGGTGCAGCGGAATTCGTTCGTCGCTAATTTATAGCGACGGACCGGACGGAAAATTGATCGTTAATCCACGACCTCCGAACGGTCGTGCGATATTAAATCAAGTCGTTAATGAGATGCTAATCCGTCGTAGTTAGCGACGGATTAACAAGCACCAAGTAGTAGCTAAATAATCCGTCGTTATTCGACGCCAATCCGCTCGATCCGCCGCTAATTAGCGATGGAAGCCGTCCGTGCTAAAGTTATAAATTTTTTAATTTTACGTAACAAGACCGTAAATAAATCCAAATCGAGATCCGTCGCAAGTCATCGCGGGTCCGTCGTTAGTTACGTTAGTTCGGTTATTTCACGTTGTTAATCCGTCGTAGGTCCGCCGCAAGTCCGCCGCTAGACAAGCAAAATCTGGACAAGTTTAATTTGTATTTTGGACGACCAAACTGCTTTCAAACAACCCGAACAAACCGATTCCGTCGATTCGATCTATCTGATCTAAACTATCCAAACAACCAATTCGATCCATACAATACAAACTATGAAAACAAACCAATTCAATCCATACAATACAAACTATCAAAATAAACCGATTGATCGAACAAAGCGATTGATCAAAATCTTGTAATATCCAAACAATCCCTTAAAGAAACAATTCTAAATCATGCGATAAGTTAACAAATTCATGTCTACACGAATATGTCGGGGTGAGGGAAGCGGAGCTCATATCACGGTGGGGAAGCGGGGAGTCGCCATGAAGCGCTCTAGGCCTCTCTGCTGGCGCAGACACTGAGCTGAATCGTTCTTGACGCTTATCTCAAGGCTCTCATTTCATCTTGCATTCGGCCTCGTATGCTTGCATTACGGCCTTGTATGCCGGTATGCTTCTTTCGACTTCAATCGGACCCCGTGATGCCTCGCTCATTTCCATCGGCCTCAGGATCCAATAGTCATTGTTGATAAGATATGGAATCAGCAGTCGGGCACTCTCCACCGAAGGTGAGATGACGCCGCTTTGTATGTATGTCAAGTGATAGAGAACCGACCCAAACATCCTATTCTTTTCTTTGAGGAGCTCAATGACATTTTGAGAATTTGAGTCCTATCGACTGCTGCCTCATCTCGTCCCACAGGATTGGCTCAACCGGGTCACATGTTCCTCAACCCGCCTACGTAATATAATTTCATACAATTATTATTTAATTAAATGTTCGTTGTTGACTAATGAATATACTTACCATGATACTCAGAGCTTTCCGATCAGTATAGCTCCCGCCGTCGGTGGCATGATACTTGGAATACATCCCATTGGACATCTTCTATGGCTACTCCACGCTCTCTTGCTATAAATAAGTCGAACAAATTAAATAATTAACAAGTATCACGATTCTTAAATAAATTTACTATATCTAAAACTTGAAAGTACTTACAATCTCTCTCGATACTCGAATGCGAGCGTGAGCCACCCCGATGCTTGACTATCCCGGTACCCTCGCCGTCCGGCTCCGGACTTCCCTGTTCTGCGGGCGCTGCCTTCTCTTGGACGTCCGTCCGAGCCCGATATGTCTCCAATTATCCCGATCTCGCTCGGGGATAAATGGAGGTGGGTTAAGCGAGTCCTTACTTGATCTTGTGAACAAGATCTTTATAGCGCTTCGGTGGCCTTTGCACCAAGTAGGAATAGACGGGGCATCGTCCATCGTATCGTCCCAATAAAAATATTTCAAAAAATATATGATTAGAATATGCAAAGGTCGAATCATAAATGACTTCGTATAAACAACACAAACCTTGAATTCATCGAAATAAATGCGCTTGAACTCTTGAGGCACCAATTTCCAATTGAAATGTTGTGATTCATGAATCTACGGAATGACTCAGTAATCACGGAGCTATATCATTGCTCGGACACAAAATGCTACAATTCTGAAAATAAAGACATTAGAATGCTAAAATTTATTTAAACCGAGACATCAAGAGATAACGTCATACCCATTCACAATGGCTATCTTCATCCTCTCTAGATGGCACTCCACCATCGCCGAGGGGGGTCGTGAGACAATGCCTCCATGCCTTCTTCAGTTGGCGGTGTGGCGATGCGTGTATGATCTGAGTGCCTCCTGCGTGATGACATCCGCAAACAAAGGTAAAAATGTTGTATTAAAATTCACAAATAATACATATCATAACGTTTTGTGTGCATACTAGTGACAATTATCGTCGTGGTCATTTGAACTCTTGTGTGCATACTTAAAATGCTATAAATTCACAAATAATGCATATCATAACGTTTTGTGTACATACAAAAAATGCTATAAATTCAAACCTATTCATCGTCGTCGTCATCATCATCATCCAATGTATGATTGTCTTCCGACTCGACAATTCAACTTCATCATCCTCATTATCGATGTCTCTTCAATGTCATGTGTGTACCGTCGGGATGAACTAGTGTCGTGTCCTCATCCACAACGACATTAGTAATCGAACCTAATGCATCCTCTTGAAAGGGAGATACTATCGATCGCAGAACTCTCATCCGAGACTTTCACATTAGATCGAGCTTTAATTTTGCATACTTCCCACCACTCTTTCATAGATTGTTTTAAACTGGATATGCACAATAGTATACTTGAACGGCTTGATTGGCGAGGATAAACGGTTCGAACTTGTTATATCTTCTCGTATGATTTACGAAACCAACTTGTACTCGGAATGAATTGATAACCTCAATCGTGAAGGATCAAACCACTCGCATCTAAACAATGTTGTGGTCTTCGTTGGTAGCCCAGATATTTCAACTCACAAACCTCCAATAATCGATCATAAAATCGAGTTCTTGCGTTATACATGCCATAAGTTTCACCTTTAATGCACACTCCACTATTCATAGTCGATCTTTGTGACCCATGTTCTAAAGTGTGAAATTTGTAACCATTTATATAATACCACAGGCACGCCTTAATTAGAGTCAAGGCCCTTTGGCAAGAGACAATATGAACGGATTCACAATGTTGTTAGTATGATCTTCGACCTATTAATTGTAAAAAACGATTAGAATGACCGACTAAACGTATATATTAAATATTTTCTACTAATAATCATCGTAACACTCACATATGCCTCAAACCAAAACGGAAGCCTCTTTCAATCGACCTGAATATCTCGAGCTAGAGATAAGTGGATTTGATCTTTCACATCTTCGTGAATAAACTACATCAACATATATTTACGATCCTAGTTAATAATAACAATAATAATAATAATTAACAATGAATTCTAAGAAAACACGACACTTACGCCATGTAAATGTCTCGCAACTTCAACACAGTTGAGCAACACGTATAAACCAGCAAAGATCATATTCTCTACTATCCAAATATCTCGTTGACATATTTCCAAAAGGTCGTCATCTTGCTTGAAGATTCAAGCATATCGGATAGTCTTCGTGCTTAATCTCAAACGACCATGATGCGAATCTCGAACTTCGTTCTACGTGATCATCAAAATAATACGAGCAAAATGTCGATGCTTCTTCTACTAAGTAAGCATTGCGGATAGAACCCTCAACCTCGGCTTTATTTCGCACGTTGTTCTTCAACTTACGTAAGTATCTACAAAATTTAGAACGTTGTTCTTCATATATATATATATATATATATATATATATATGTGTGTGTGATAATGTACTAGCAAGATTTTAAAATGGATACATCCATCGGTATTGAGCAATGTGCCCTCGCAATACGGGCTTCATCGGCCTAGACGAAGGAAGATGTTCCATGGAGTCAAGAAACTAGGGGAAAATGCGCTCAAACTTGCATAAAATCACCGGAATATTTTCGAGCCACGCATGCATCATCAAGCCCTATGTTAGAAGTTAAATTTTGAAGAATAAAGATAATTTTGTTATAACTTTCCAAACATTTGGTGGGAGAAGTTCGCTAAATGCATCGGTAGAATTCATTGCATGAAAATGTGACGGTCATGACTCTTCATCCCAAACATCTTCGTTTTGTCATGTCTACACATCTACCCATGTTCAAACGCACCCATCCGAAATCTTAAACCTCTTACCCACTCACATAAGACTTTTTCTCACGATTGTCAAGTGTATAAAAGTTTTGGATATTTTCTGCTGATTCATTCATCGTCAACTCGTCTCAGAGCAAGATAAATTAAGTTCTTCTCTAGATTTGCTTGTATCTTTGCCTTCCTCGACATTCATGATCGTGTTGAAGACATTATCGAACACATTCTTTTCTATGTGCATGACATCCAAATTATGCCGAATCAAAAGAGAACTCGAGAAGGTAGATCCCGAAAATACTTATTTTCTTCCATCCAGCCCAAACCGCTGATATTCGCTATTTATTTCATCATCGCCAATCTACATTACGGAGACTAGTCCCATACCCATATTAGTGATGTAAGCTCATCTCCGATCGAGCTTCGGTGGATCGTTAGTAATCACCGTGTTCTTTTCAAACCTCTTCGATCCCTTCAAATGGGTGATTAGGAGCTAGAAATTTACGATGGTTATCAAACCATGACCGCTACCACTTTTAGCTAAAGTAAAGCATCAGATACTCCATGCAAGGCGGACAAGCTAATCTTCCGGTGTACTCCATCCGCACAACATAGAGTATGCAGGAAGTCACTAATTGTCAAAGTAATGCAACAGGCATTTGAAAATTTCGCTCAACGATACATCATAAGTAAGAATGCCGTCATCCCACAAATCTATTAACTCGCTATCAATGGTTGCAGAACACATCAATCTTTCCTTCGGATTACGCGTCCCGCACTAAGATCGTAAGAAACATGTATTGCTCCTTCATACACGTACCACGGGAAGATTATAAGGGTTAGTATAACGGGCCATGATGAATATTGCTTTCCGATCGACCGAATGGTGAAAACCGTCGATTGAGAGTCCCAATCGCACGTTATTTAATTTCGATGCAAATAAGGAAACTTAGTGTTCAAATGTTTCCATGCAATCGAGTCTCAGGATGACGATGACCCATCATCGACCGACGATGCATGCCAACGATATTTTCCATTTGTAGCATCGATGCATACAATCTACGTAGTCGAGAGTTAGAGGAAAATAATACATCTTTTATATGCTACTTGTGCTTTTAGTCGACTTCCACCACTCGAGTATTGCTCTTCAAACGAGGATGGTTACAGAATTTGCAGACTCGTCGATTCGTAATCTCCGCCAATAAATCATGCAATTAAATGGACAACAATCAATTTTGTGTACGGCAACCCCATGCCACGCAACAATCTCTTCGTCTTTGTAGAAGTCATCAGCACGCAATTTCCATCTGGATACGACTCTTTCATCGGTTCATATTTGATCAAAACCGCTCTCCGGATTGTTGTTCTCTTTCCAACTCGGAAGTCGAGCCACAAATGACAACCGTGTGATCCGAGCAACCCGCCATAAAGGTTTATCGGCAAAGATTCAACATATCGTAAAAATTTTGCATCGAATTTGGCTCCTCTTCGATCTCGTCAAAGTTGAATTGTGGACCAACAAAGATCCACTACCATCGTATGATACGATTTGGTCGACGGTTAACATCCGAATCCACAACATTTTCCCTACTTGTGGTTGTCTCTCCTCAAATATCCATGTGTGATAATTTGGAACAAACCAAATTTTGATAAGTGATATCGCACAAGATCTTTCTTCCGATAAGGTATATTCTTACACTTCTTACACGGACACTTGATTTTCTCTCCATCCGAATAAAACCGAGCACCAGCGAATTCAATAAAACTTTCAAGTCCATCTAGAAATTCAATATTTAATCCACCAACCGAACTAAACCTCTTATACATCCACTCACGATTGTCATTCATTCTTCAAGCTCCTAATTATAAATAATTAATTAAACATGTTCAACATAAGTTGTACAATATAACTAATTATACACTCATAAGTTTATTGAGTGGAGTGAGCAAATCTTACTTATAATTATTGGTTAGTTATCTACGAGGCAACATAAACCCTAATTCAAGTTTCATATACTTAACCTTAACCCTAAAATGAAGTGCAAATCTTACTTATAAAACATCTTATTCTAATAAAATTTTCAGAGTAAGTTTTATAAAATTAATGTGGTTTCATTCCCAATTCAACCAAACTTCACCAAATCATCACCATACTGTTGAAAACATCTTATTCATATACTGACCTTAAACTAATTAAGCATGAAATGAGCAAAGACACTTATAAAACATCTTATTCATATAACAATTCTAACAAAATTTCGCAGAGTAAGTTTTATAAAATTAATCGCCATTTGATTTCCAATTCAACCAAACTCAATGTATAATTACGTGAAAGTAATGTGGATGATTCCGTAGGGAATCGTTTACGTCGATAGTCACGTTGTAGCGATGTAATTATAAGGTGCAGATATGTTGATTAATTATTTAATTATATTAAACTAAGCTAGATTGAATAGGAATATTTATTTTGAAATTATATAAGATAAAGTAATAAATAAACATAATCTAAAGTCTCGAAAATTGGAATGCACCTTTTGAGTGTGCCTCAACTTTATTCGACTTGGTGCTTAAGAATTATTTAGATTTTTTTTGTGATGCACTTTCTTTTGTGTAATGGGAACTCACACCGTTACATTTGTTACATAATGAGTAAATTCATACTCTTATGCAATAGTTTGCAAATTATTCAAGAAGGTTAAACCATATATGAAAAACTAAATGTAATAGATTTAAACTTATACGAGACATACTCCTGCGTATTTAAATGTATGATACTTCCGTTTTAATCAAATCCTAATTGTTATTAATAGAACCTAATAAAGGACTTATAAATTCTAATTGATGATTAATGAACCTTAATTACATCAATGCCGTATATCCAAATGTACACAATTTTTTGTTAATCTATAATATTTATGGAATTCTAACCCAAAACCTTTTTACTTATACCCAATCTTCCACTAAGAGAACTTCATGTGATACAATTTTTCCTCATTTTCATGGGTTATAAATAAAAGTGGGTGCATTTGATTTTACAAATTATAGCAACAAGCAAACTCATACAATTTTGAAACTTATAAAACATCTTATTCATATAACAATTCTAACAAAATTTCGGCAGAGTAAGTTTTATAAAATTAATCGTCATTTGATTCCCAATTCAATCAAACTCATTCAAATTTCACCAAATCATCACCATATGCCTAATTATACACTTAACAACTCAAAACATCTCACGAAATGATGAATTTATCATCCAATTCACATCCAAGCTTATCAATTTCACAAGCCCAAATCAAGACTAACATTCAATGTATCATTTTCACTATCAATTCGGTAAACTCGATTCAATTTTCACTATCAATTGAACGATCATATATAATATTTTCACTATCAATTCAATACATCATATAATTTTCACTAATCAATTCAATGCATCATATACAATATTTTCAATAAAATCAACAAATATATAACAAAAAAAATGAAATATAAATAAAAACCCAAACAAACCAACCGGACTGACGATCACGGAGGGCATGGCAATGGGCGGAGCAAGAGGCGGGCGCGGGGGAAGTGGATCATGACGGCATGGCATGCATGTGAGGGCTGGTGGGGTGGGGTGGGGTGGGGGGGTAGGGTGGGCGGGGAGGCGGGCGGCATGGACTGAGACGGCAGCGGGAGGCTCGGCCGGGGTGGGGTGGGGTGGGGTGGGGGGCGTAATGGGTGGGGTGGGGTGGGGTGGGGTGGGGCTGGAGCTGGGGTGGGGTCGGGGGTGGGCGGCGGCGGCAGCGAGGCGGCGAGCAGCAGTGGGGGTGGGGTGGGGCTATGGTGGGTGTGGGGTTGGTTGGGGTGGGTGTCGCGTGAGGGGTCCGAGGCTGGGCATGGCGGCGGAAGATCGGCGGCGGTGGTCGGGGGCGACGGGCGGGGAGTTGGGTTGGGGAGGGAGGGAGGGTTTCGTGGATCCGATATGAGGTGGGAAGAAATCCGTCATTATTAAACTTTTAGCGGCGGATTAGCGGCGGAATAGTCCGTCGTTATATTTAAAATACTTTAACGACGGATTAACGGCGGAATAATGGATTTAACGACGAAATAATTTAACGGCGGACACGTATCCGTCGTTAATTAACGCATGAATACAAAAAATAAAAGATTTTACATTAACGATTTTAATGAATTCGTCATTAAATTAGAGACTATTTTACGGACATTCCGTCGCTATTATTATTGGGAATAAATAAAATCGAATTAAAATTAACGACGGATTGTATCCGTCGTTAAAAAATAAAAAAAATTAGAAATAACTGATTTTTAACGACGGTTTAGCTTATTTTAATTGGTTAATTCAATTAAAAATAACAAAAAAATTAATTTTAACGATGCACACTATCCGTCGTTAAATTTAACGACGGAATAGAGGCGAAAATGTAAATCGTTAAAACTTGCTGTGAGAATTCCCGCCATGATCCGTCGTTGATCCATCTCAAAAAATTCGTCGCCAATCCGTCACCGATTCACGACCCGCATTATGAACGTCGCTGATTCACGACCCGCATTTTATCCGTCGCTGATCGGCTGTATTTTTGTAGTGAGGATGGGGAAAAGCTTTTCTTCCTCTTCAAGTTTTGTTTCTCTTTTTCTTTGATTGAGAAGAAAACTGGGAGCTGTCTATTTCAGAAGGAAGGTAAAAACTGTTGCTTTATGATAGTGGCGTATAGAGTGGTCCGAGTTAGTCGCTGATTCGATGGTGGTTGACGATGGTAAGTTTCATACTTTTTGTTGAACATAATGATTTTGATGTACTAAATTATATTTCTTACCATTTTACATCTTATTCTAATAATGTAGATGAGATCAAGTTAGATGATTGATGTTGTTGAAGCAAAGATGGTGAAATGCTTGAAGATGGTGAAGTTGATTTTATTTTTTTTGATGAATTTTAGTAGCTAGTTAGAAAATATTTGTTGTTGAAGATGGTGAATGGATATTTTGGATAAATTTTAGTAGCTAGTTAGAAAATACTTGTAGCTAGTTAGAAAATACATGTAGATTGGGAATTTCCGGATATAACGTTTTGAATGCTTATGAAATGTGTACCTTGATTTTGATATAAATATTATGAGAAATATTTTATATCTATTTTGGATTATTATTTTAATTAGCGAAACATGCATTCAAATTATGAAAACATGTATTAAATAAATAATAAAATAACAAAATATATTATTCGCTTATGACCACGGTGAAAACCGCGTGGTCTATAATGTCATAAACGACGGGGAAAGGCGTGGTTCACCTTCGGTGGCCCGTTGTCTATAACATTATAGACCACACGGTTTTTCACCGTGGTCTATAATGACAGACCACGGAAACCGCGTGGTCATACCGCACGTAATAGACTACACCTTTGTAGACCACGCGAATTTTTAAAATAGACCATGGGCATTCCCCGTGGTCTATTAGAGAAATTCTTGTAGTGTGAGTGAGAGCAATCTATGGAGAGTACTGCAAAAATTCGCATTCTTCCTCACACAGTAATTTTCGAGAATCACAATGATTGAATAGTTATTTCTGATTTTCTCTCACCTTATATTTATAATACAACCCTAGAATCCTAATAGGATATGATCTCTGCATATCTAATAAATACAATCTTATCTTTAAAGATACATCTATCAAGAATAATATCGTTTGATATCGAATGATATTAGATATAATCTATCTAGATATAGGAGAATCATAACAGAGTTCCAGTGAGACTCCACTATGTGTGGGCGAAAATCTCTAGCGATCCAGCTTGATGGGCCAAAAGGAGATCAAATGTAAGGAATAAAAATGGGCCTCAAATGAATTAATTATCTTATGTTGACCGTAACATAAATTAATTCATAAACATTCATTTATGCCACTAGAGAATAAATGCTGACTTACCCCTTTATTACCGAAGTTGAGTCGGGCTTACACTTAGACTTCATGAATCCCCGTATTTAAGATATGATACGTCTATTAATTATTTATTACGTTCTGACTGCTTAAAATAATTAATCTCTTTAATTCCTTAAGTAGTACCACTCAACCTTATTATTGTACTTGAGATAACTCAACCTGCAGGGTTTAGTACAATAAACATTTTGAGCTCCTTAAGGAGACGTCATCATCCTAAACAGATACGGTGACTCGATACAAGTAACTAGTATGATATGCAAGCACTGTCATCACCCAAGATGCAGAGAATATTGAGTTATCTCATGTAACCCTCACCCATAACAAGTCAAAGTGATGGTCAACAACTCATACTCACCTAAAACCTTATCGAGGTTTAGATCAATGTAAAGTCGTCGAGATCTAGGTTCTTCACGACGGTCACATAGAAGAACTCGTATCATTGTGATCCATCAATACGTCAGAGACGTACTAGTATAGACAAGCAACCAAGTCAAGTCACTTCTTATCTATACCGCAGCCTATATCGACAAATCGTCCTAAAGTTGTCTCAGCTGTGATCCTTTTTATATCTCATTAAGCTTAACCAACCATACAGACTTTTGTGATCTCCTGCACACTGTATGATCTAACTTATATATGAGATAAAGGAACATACATGTGCAATCAAGTAAACAATTCGGATAGGAGATTGTAATAGTGGTAACAAGAAACATTGTATACAAACTCAACTAAACTGCTTCCAGTATACAAGTCCAACACTTCAGTATCAAACACTACACTGATAGTTCTTCTATTGAAACCTGTAAACATAAAAAGACTCGCTTCATAACTAGTGCGCAGCACTATGTTACATCAGCAGGGCAAACATCAAAAAGATTTTAAAATCTAATCAAACATTAAGTAATGAAATAATTTTTACAATAGATTTAAATCATAATTTCTTTTTGAGGTATATGTAATATGTTCTAATTCAAAACATATTAGTTGGACAAAAATTTATAACATTTGGATTGTGTTATGGATCTTCTACCTGAGATTATTTAATATATTTCATTACTATATATTCAGATTAAGTGTATTAATTATGTAGACCAAGTCTTTAGCAAACCAAACAAATCAATTTTCCAAAAATTAACTATATTAAAAATTTAGAATTACGAAATTAAATAAAAGAAGTCCTCTTACGAGGTACAAATTCGTTCATCCTAATTTATGCGAATATTCATTTTTGTATTGTTTCTTTTAAAAAATTTGATTCATTTATGATTATGATTTTGTGATTATTTTAAGAATATTTTTCTATTTTTATATTTATAATATTATTGTCTGCCATATGATTATAGCTTCTACTCTTCAAAATCAAATTTTATTAACATTTAATCCTATATACTAATATTATATTATTCATCCATATGTACTTTTATTAGAAAGAAAGCTCCTAGGATGGGACACAAAGATAGCACAAGCAACCAAATAAATTTTACTTTTTTATTACTTTCAAATAATTCACACAGTAAATATTTCAACTATAGAATAGTAATTTTTATTATAATATAATTTTTATATGAGTATCATGTTGTATCCTCATAATTATAGATGAATAGTCCATTTTTATTATTCGTCTCGAACCTCTATTTTGTTAGGATCGATCCTGATAAGAAATTGTGGTTTATTGCGAAGCTTTGTTGGCTATGAGATGGAAGATAATATTGGTTGTCAGGTTACTCATGCTAGCATTATTATGTATTTGAATTACTCGTCATTTTCTTTAGAGGTTAAACTCTGTCACCTGCACTGGGTTTGTGTCTCAGCTTACATTTTACACACAACTGTGGTATTTCTGTGTGAGTTCTTGTGAAATTAATGATGAGATGCACACCTGGTGTAAAACCAGTGATAAAGATGTGGTGCTATATATCAATCAATCGATGTGTTCAGATGAAGTCTTCTGATTTTTCAGTTTGTACGTCCATATATTTCCAGGACGAGGTTGATGAAGAGTACGAGGAAGAAAAAGAAGTTGCTGATGTTTTTGACAGCGACTTTGATGAAGATGTAAGTTTGTCTTTTGATTAAGGTTTGCAGTCCCATCTTCTCCATTTATCTTACTTTTATCCTACTGCATGCCATTAGGAGCCTGAGGCAGATGATGAAGGGGAAAATGAACCTGATGAGAGGTTTGACTTTCTCTTGTTCAATGTAAAATAGCCTCAAGTGATTGTGAAACTTATGCTTTCTTTCTGGGACAGGACAAGGACGAAAAAGAAACTAACATATCCTGGAAATCCATCCACGAAGAAGAAAAAGAAGAAAGAAAGCACACCTTCTAAGGCAGAAACTACATCTAAAGATGAGAAAATTCAAGAGGAGTTGACTCCTTCAGAACATCACGATGTCCCTGATGATGCCGAGGTTGAAAAATCAGTTAGAAAATCAACTAGAACTTCTGTAATCATCAGGCAAGCCGAAAGGGATGCAATTCGTGCAGCTTTGCAAGCTACAATGAAGGTGCGGTGAAATGATCATTGATATATCAATCGTTTTAACCTCCCTAAAGAGGAACATCTATTAGCATTTGAACTTGTTTAGGTGAGAAGCATGAGGTGTAGTTTGATCGATTTTCTAGAAGGTGGTTGCATAGAAAACTATCTTACTTCCATATGGCTGGGAAAAAACTCTCAAATTTAAAGGACACCAGAATGATTGATTGGAACAAGCAAAACTGGAGAAGTGAAAGTGTCCTGTACTCTTGTAGTAAAAACTACATTGGGTCATGTTCATAAATATTCATGGACGGTCTTATAAATATAATATAAAACCTCCACATTTGTAGTCTAACAGAAAACAAAACGAGCTTTAATGTTTGAGTAGCTTATTTATGGGTATCTATCTGGAATATATGTACTCATACTCAAGAAAGCCATGGTCATAAACAGCTTTCCAACTTTTGTGATATCTTCCTGGCTATAATTCCAACTTCCTTGGCACTGCCTAACTAGCATGGTTAAATAAATAAATCAATGTTTCATTTCTTAAAATTTTGTTGAAAAAGTTATACAGTTTTTCTTCAATCATAATTTCAATCGTTTAGCTACTGAATAGTAAGGACTTTTGGGGCAAGCATTAAAGGTGTGGAACTAATTTACTGATTCCTTATTCCTCACATCATTTTTGAACTATTTTGAGTTGTTGTAGGACTATTAATTATTTCTGTAAATATGTCCTGTTGGTCACTGCCATCCCAATTTTCAGCCTATAAAAAGAATAAGTGTTGGGGAAGAGAAGAAGATTACACAAGAAGAAATGCTTCTGGAAGCAGCTCAAACTGGTGCTTCCCATGGAACTCCTCTCGTATTATTGATTTTTATCTGGTTGCAAGGTGCGGCATATTGACTTTACTTACTTTTCAATGCAACCATGTCGCAGAGATTATGAACTTGAGAAACCTGGAAAAGGTGTTAGCAAGAGAAGAAGAAGTTAAAAAAAGAGCTATTGTGCATAAAGCAGTTTACAGTGGTCCCCAGATACGATATCTTTCTAAAAATGGCAAGCTTTCACTGTTTTTTCTGAGCATATTAAACGTTTGATTATTTTCTAGAGTATCTATTGGTTAGAGATTTTTTCATTTGATTCTTTTTCTAATTTTACTATCTTAATTCTGAAAGATGTGTGGCGTAAATCAGCATATTGTGTTTACAGGCCTTTCATATCTAAACTTCATGAATGGATCATCATTTGATTCAGAGCTCTCAACCAAATCCACTCCATGTAAGTGAGATGCTTTTGATTGTCATCACAATCGTACGCATGCTGCTTATTCAACCGTTGCCTTTAACCTTTAACTGTGCTGCTCACTATTGATAGATTTGTAAATACATGCACTTTGTCCTGAGGGATAAATCACTTTTGTCTATACAACTGATTATGTGTTCTACATTCCTAGCCACATCTGTTCTGCAGCTTCATAATATATCCAAGTATTAACTTTTTTTATCGATTGATATTCATATCGCATCTTCTTAGATCCAGAGAAGGCAGTTTGTGCTGTCACTGGCGTTCCAGCAATGTAAGTTTTGTGAGTTATGATCTTTTATTTCTAAAACTGGTTTGTATTTTGTCTTTTGAATGTAAAGCCTGAACTGCAACTGGTTGATATTAAATTTGCCCTAGGTGTTATTAAGTTGTTTTTTTGCCTATGTTCTTGAATGTGGAGTATTACTCAGATTGCTAAAAGCAGTTTAGATTAGTTATTATATTCGCATCAATAGACATCAATGGGCCTTGCCATGACCCTTAGTGAGTTGATATCTATCACTATTGGTTAATAGTCCTAGCCTTTAGCTGCTAGACATGGAGATTTATGTATGTGATCTTAGTTCTTTTATAGTTCACTTGCACCCCAGATGAAAATTAAATAACACAGGAAAATCGTGCTATCATTAGTTCTAAAATATCTTTTGAGTTCGATTGGCTATGTTGGGGCCCAAGTAGATTTTGGGTTCAAATTAACAAATAACTCTTCTATACCTGTTTTGATTTCATATTTATGTTAAAACCATGCAAACTAAATGTATTTCTGACTCAAATACAAGATCTTAATGGAGTCGAGTTGAATTCTGAATTGATTATGAAAGAAGACAGAAAGGAATGGAAAAATATGATTAGGTTTAGTCATTCTGAAGCCTGTATCCAGATATAAAATGCTCAAAAGGCGGCATTATACTATCTTTTTTCTATATGAGCACCTATTTCGCATGGAAAGAGTCTGCAGGATAAAATAAGAAACACAGGAATTCAATTTAACAAAATAAAATCACATCAAATAAATTTTTTCAAAAATACCTAATTGTGTATAAACTTTTGTGATCTTATGAGTCATCAAATTTTGATTCTTAACAAGTATTAATTTCTTAAACATCATATTACTCTTTAGATACTTGTACTGCCTCATTAGATTCATCCACACTGGTAAATTATGTCTTTTGTTTTTTTGTGGTATGCAGTTATCGAGATCCAAAGACTGGTTCACCTTATGCAACAAAAGAAGCATTCAAGATCATTCGTGAACGGTATATTTTTTGTCTCTAATATGAGTCTCTTTGGAATAGGGTCGATTAAGTGTTAATCTTTTTGTTTATCATTATTCTCTTGAAATATTGTGATGGTTGGTTGCTAAAAGACCACATATACGTGTATGAGTGTGAACTAAAAGTATTTACTCCCAACTCATGTTTCTCAACGTTTCATTATGTTTGGTGTATACAGAAGTTGCCCTTGTTTTGAACCTAGCTTTTTTTCCGAAACATGGCCTAAATTTGAAAGCACGAAAACTATCTGTTCTACAGATATTTTTCATGGTTACCAAACAAAGGGATTTATTGGCTGATTGGTTATGAAACCAAAGAAGCCCTGTCTCTTCCTGAGTGTTCGTCATTCTTTAAGCTCGATTTGATTATAACTTGATAAGTATAGTGTTATAAAGTATATATGGTAGATGCACAATTAGGGTTAGCCTTTACCTTAATTAGCTTGGTAACATTTGTATATATAGGTGTATTCTTCATTGAATAAAATACACTTTTATGCCCCATCTCATATGTTATAACATGGTATCGAGCCCCAGGTTCTGGGTTTTCAATTTTGGGGTTGGATTTTAGGGTTTTAATTTCGCCAATCTAGGGTTCGCGACCCATTTCAAATTGAGGCTCACCTGACGACACCTCCCATCCGTGCAGCCTCCCACCCTTCTCGGCGCACCCACGGCCGCCGGTCCCGTCGTCGGAATCGGCGCGTGAGCGATGGCGCCGGCGGCCTCTCCGTGCGTGAAAGCGCGTCCGGCGTCGATTCTGCTCCGCCAACGGCGTCGCCTCGTCTCGTCATTCCGGTAAGTTCTAGCCCAATTTCACCGCATTCTTCATCGGTGTGCGATTTTCGTCCGAACAGTATCTGTTTTAAGATTTGTGCCGCCTCGGTGTTTGGATTTGCTTTTGACAGATACGCCCAACTACCGTGCCCAAGCATCGTGCCCAATACAAGTAAACCCGACATCAAGCTCGGCCCGACAAGTTCGCCCATGAAGACTCTCAAGCCAAGATGAACGCAGTAAAGCTCAACCCATATCTAAAAGAATCCTAATTCAAGAGGATAGGATCTCGAATCCTAGTTAGAGAAGACTTGATTCGAGATCTAGGTCAATACATTGTGTATAAACAGAGGCTAGATTAGACGACATAGATGATTCACTCTTTGTAATCACTTCCTATACTTTCAATACACATACTCTCTCTCGCCTGCGGACGAGATCTTATTCACGATCGAACCACGAAACTGGTGTTCTTCTCGCATTTATTTCCCTTACGAATTTAAGATCGATCATTGGCGCCGTCTGTGGGAACCGAAATTTTGTGTTTTCGATCAACCTTTGTTTACAGGGAAGTAATCATGACCAGGTACACCAGAAGCCATGCCTCCAGGACCGTCGCCGGCAACAACAACGCTGACGGCGAAAGGGAACGCCGAGCTCAACTCGGGAAGAGCCCAATCAGAGAAGGAACCCCCGAGGGGCATATCCAAAGTCTCGACGAGCACGGACACCCGCCTGCAGAGAGGCAAAGTTACCATAGCGAAGACAATCGTAGCAACAATCCGTGGAAACTCCGGCTCATAGTAAACCTCGACGACGCCGTCAAGGGATTTCGAGAAAATAAGGAGAGCTTTCTCCGCCTCCTCAAGCATGTGGTCGGCCACGCCCCGAAGAGCAGAACACCAAGCCTCATCTAGATACGAGGCATCACAACGAGGTCGGGGCCCAAACCGACCGCGCAAGGAACCAAAGAACGGGAGAGGACGTCGTGATCGCCGTGAAGCCAGCCCGATCGCCACAATAAATCCATCCAAGAACTCCGCCCGATCTCCGTGGGACGAGCAGCAGAAAGGCATCGTGGCCGCGAGGCCGGTCCGAGTCACCTAAATGAGTTCGATCGTCGAACTCCGTCCCGCCTCTCGAGGACGGCTTCGATGGATACGGAAGATAGTCACCCCTGCTCAAATAGGATACTCAACACTTTCTCCCGGATAAGTACCGGTTCCAAGCATCGCCCCTATGACGGATCGAGGATCCACGTAACTTCCTCTCGCAGTTCCAATACAACATGATCAACCAAAAGCTCACCGGTTCACATGTGTAAACTCTTCCGGAGTTACCGTCGACAACGCCCGCAGTGGTTCGACGGTTTACCACGGAAGCATCGGCCCTATCGCGACCGATGGTCGCCTTCCACCAAGGTTCTTCCAAAAGGCGGAATCAAAACGCCATCGGCACACCTCCTCACCATAAGGCAAAGCCGAATGAGTCCATCGGCGACTTCATGACAAGGTTCAACAAGGAGTGCTCAAGGTCAAGACGTGAACGACCGCTAGTCATCTCGCCTTCCAAAACGGCATCTTGCGGGGCCTTATACCGAGAGATCGCTGGCACGAACCTCGATCGCAACAGAGTGGCGATAGCCAACCGGTTCGCCAAAGCGCACGAGGTCGACAAAAGAAAGCGCCGGGCGCAAGCGCAGACCTTCTGAAGAGAAGAAGAGACGAAGGAAAGGAAGATCGAACCAAGGCGGCGGCGCGCTTGGATGATTACATCGTCCGATAAAGTCCAGCTCGGTCCGCGACGCTCGGACGACCTCAAGACACCCCGTTGACGGCCGAGAGCAAATTCACGACTCCACATGAACTGCTCGAGAAGCCTCGACCGACGATGGGAGGAGGAAGAGGTGCCGACCTACGGATAAATATTGCTCATTCCATGATGATTACGGCACGACATCAAGAGTGCAACGAGCTCATGGGTGAAATAGAGATGCTAGTTCGTGACGGATCCTCAAGAAATACTGAGGACGAGTCGCCAAGCCGACCAAAGTCAAAAGAAGAAAAAGAGGAAGAGGGAAATTGTGCCCCTACAAAAAACAAAGCGCAAAGACCGACGAGGAAGGAGATGATGAGCCCCAATATGACGGGTGGTTCCACAATTACGGGCTCCCCTGGAGTCACGAAGTCCTCCCCAAGGCCGATGCTCAAGTCCTAGAACCAGTGAACCCACCAATAAGAGGTTCGAAGGACGAGGCGATCACCTTCTCCGAAGACGACCCGCTCATGACAAGACCCACCGTGATGCATTGGTAATCCGGTAGTGGTCGCAAATAAGTTGGTAAAGCGCTTACATCGACACAAGGCCGGTGAGCATCCTTTAAGGAATGCTTTGACAAGCTAGGAGTGGAAGACGCTACCGACAAGCCCCGCCGCCACTCAAGCTTCGTCCGAGAAGAGACGCGCCTGTATGAATAATCGAGCTACGGTCACGGTGGGAAAGCACCAACGACCT
This sequence comes from Salvia rosmarinus, assembly GCA_036937905.1. Taxonomy (NCBI): domain Eukaryota; kingdom Viridiplantae; phylum Streptophyta; class Magnoliopsida; order Lamiales; family Lamiaceae; genus Salvia; species Salvia rosmarinus. The sequence continues at coordinate 36,166 of JAODLM010000528.1, forward strand.
CGACCAAGGTGGTGCATACTAGGCGAGATTGGTGAGCAGCTGTAAGGGCGGTATGCTCAACGCACCACCCGACGATAAAAATACCCACCACGGGGAACAGCCGTGATCCGAGGCGATCAAGCAAGCCGAGTGTATGCAAGTTGCCTTTACGAGGTGCCGGACCTCGGTCCAACACCCATGTGCATAGCAATTAAAGAAACCCAAGAGTTGGAGTCAGGAAGACATCGCCACCCCCGACAATCGGTGGAAGAGGTCGCGTTGTACAAAGACGAGCCATCAAGGTCGCCCGTGTTGGTTTCACCACGACACCAAGTGAAGGATCGATCATCCAACCCTAAGGAATTCGAGACGTGTTTGCTTGGTCTCCCCGACATGACCGGAGTCTCGCCGAGTATCATCACCACCGCTCAATATCGACCCGAACACAAAGCCGCTCGATGTATAAAGAATCTTCGCACCGAACGGAACCAAGTCATTCATGACGAGGTGAACCGGCTATTAAAAGCACGCGACACCGCTCGAGGTCAAATATCCGACCGGATAGCCAACCCGGTGATGGTGAAGAAAGGAGGAGGGATGGCGAATGTGTATCGACTACACCGACCTCAACAAGCATCGCCCAAAGGATTGCTATCCCTTCCCAACATCGACAAGAAGGTCGACGCTGGTCGGCACGAAGTCTTCGCTTGGACTTATACAGCGGTATCACCAAGTCCCGATGGACGACGAAGACGCGCCAAGACAAAGCCTTCATTACCGACTTGGGGTCTTCGATATAAAAGATGCCATTCGGCCTTAAAATGCAGGGCTACCTATCAAAGGATGGTGGACAAAATATTTCACCTCACATAGGTCTGAATGTGGAGGATACGAGACGACATCGTCAAAAGCAAGGAAGAAGCCGCATGTGGCCGACCTCCGGATCGTCCTCGGCCTTCTTCGAAAGATCAACCTAAAGTCAATCCCGTAAATGCACGCTTGCATCCGGTCCGAAAGTTCTTAGGGTGTTGGGTTTCACAGAAGCGGCTAAAAGCAAACCCAACCAAGGTCCAAACCATTTTGGAAATGAAGATGCCAAGACCATCCATGACGTACACAAGTCGACGGGTTGCATAGCCGCACTAAGCCGCTTTCTTTCAAAAGTCATGATAAGCAGCTACCCTTCTTCAAGATACTCAAAAAGCCCGAAATTCTCATGGGACGAGGTGCACAGTCCGTCGAAGACCTCAAGAGCTACCTCGCCAAGCTCCCCACTCTATCCGTCCCAAAAGAGGAGAGGTCCTTTTCTCTACCTCGCCGCCGGACGAATCCATAAGTGCGATCCCTGCACGAGAAGAAGGACGTCACCCCGGTTTATTTCATCACCGAGCACTAAAAGGCCCTAAACAAGGTATCGCCCCGGAGAAGCTTGCCTTAGCATTGGTAAATGCCGCGAGAGGCTACGTCCGCATTTCCATGCACATCGCATACAAGTCCTCATCGACTACCCACTTCGGCAAGTATTGACGAAGTTCAAGCATCGGGAGAATCGCGAAATGGGCAATCGAATCTGGCGAGCACGATATAACCTTCTCGCCCGCCAGCCATCAAAGGTCAAGCCCAGCGGATTCCTTGCCGAGTCTAACTCGCCGAAAACCGAAGCCCACCGAGTCCGTGACGACGATGCGAAGCCGAACCCATGGTTGAAACACCGAGGAGTGCTTGGCAACTCCACGCTGACGGGCTTCGGAAACAAAGGTAGCGGAGCGGTATCTTACTCCTAGGCCCGGACGACCAAGAGATCGCCTACTCACCGGTTCACATTCAAAATACGAATAACGAGGTGGAGTATGAGGCATCGATCGCAGGACTTCGCCTCGCTCAAAGTCTCGAGATACGAGCCGTGAAGTTCACAGCGACTCTCAAGTCGTTGTAAGCCAAATGTTGGGAAAGTACGAGGCAAAAGCGGCGTAATGAAGAAGTATCTCGAAAAGCAAAAAGCCCGCAACGGACTTTCTCACACTTCCAGATAGTTCGCATCCCAAGGAGCAAAATAGCCGAGTGACATCTTATAAATTGGCCTCGCCATCAACGAGCCCGCCAAGAGAGGAAGTCCAAAGGGAGCATAAACGATGCCAAGACGGAGCCGAGGTCAACATAGTCTCGGATGAAGAACCCAATTGACGACTCCCATTCGAGAGTACCGAGAAGGCGAACCGCCCACGACAAGTCGGAGGCTAGGAGGATCCTGAACAAATCTGCGATATACAATTGGTGAAGTCCCTGACAGAAGTCATATCTCCAACCCTCTTAAGGTGCTTGGGTCCCAACCGAGCCAATTACGTTTCGAGAAATACACGAAGGTTCGTATGCGGAAGCCACATCGGACCCCGGCCTTGTCAAAGAAAGTCATGCGATGGGGATACTATCACAACAATGTTCCAAGACTCAATGGACCTCGTAAAAAGTGTCCGAAGTGTCAAATCCATGGAACGCACCAAAGGCTACCCTGCACCGACCTCACCTCCGCTGAGCCCTCGCCGCTTATGCAATGGGGATTGACATTGTGGGCCCCTTTGTAAAGCACCGTGACGTACCAATTTTTAATTGTTGCGATCGACTACTTCACGAAGTGGGTAGAAGTTCGAGCCCTCGCGAAAATCACAAGCAAGAACGCCTCAACTCGTATGGAAGAACATAGTGTCGTCGACAGATCCCCATATCCTCCTTTCGGATAACGGAACACAATTCACGGATAAGGCATTCAAAGATTGGTGTCAAGAGCTTCGATCCAACAAAAGTTCACGTCGGTGGCCCATCCTCAAGCAAATGGTCGACCGGTTACCAACAGACCATCGTAAAGGGTCTAAAACTCGCCTCGACCGAGCTAAAGGCCTCGGGTGGAAAATTTACCGCAGTCCTATGGTCGCATCAACAACGCCCGGACCTCGAATCGGAGAAACACCATACAGTTTGGTGTATGGAACCAAGCCGTGATCCCGCAGTAAATCGGAGTATCGAGTCCTCGCACCATCGACTTCTCTCGCGAAGCAAATGGGGAAAATCTACGAGCTGATCTAGACTTACTCGAAGAAAAGAGAGACCTCGCCACATCAGGAAGCTCGCACAAGCAACAAGTAGCTCGGTATTACAACCGGTAGCGTTAAAACCGACAATTCCAAGTGGGCACCTCGCACTCGACATAATGAAGTCAAAAGCCGCAGCTCGGCAAGTGGAAGCCACATGGGAAGGACCTCACCGGTCGACGAAGTCCTCGGCAAAGGGCCTATAAGCTCGCCATTGTTCGGTGAGCAATTACCCAACGATGGCACATCATCCATCCAAGAAATATTATGCATGTTGTCAGTGGTCGGGTCTTGTTCGGTCATATTTTTAAAGTCCTGTTTAGAGTCTGTCTTATTTGGTGGTCGCGTCATCTTTTATCAATAAAATCTTTATTTTTACGAGTTCTACTTGTCACTAATGCATAATTAATCTTCGCATTATTTACCCTCTACGGAGGACAAATTCCTCGACGGAGGTCGACACGTTCGCTTATACGAATGAAAGTCTAACGCGCGCATGCCTACATACGAGATCGGACTACCTTCGCTTATTCAAGCTGCCTCTATGTGACGAAGGGACCACCCTCCCGATGACCTCGGCAAAAAAACAGAACCATTCCTACATACGAGATCGACTACCTTCGCTTAATTCAAGCGTTCTCTCTATGTGGACGAAGGGGACCACCCCTCCCGACGACCTCGGCAAAAAACAGGAACCATTCCTACATACGAGATCAGACTACCTTCGTTTATTTCGAAGCGTTCTCTCTATGTGGACGAAGGGGACCACCCCTCCCGATGACCTCGGCAAAAAACAGGAACCATTCCTACATACGAGATCGACTACCTTCGCTTAATTCGAGCGTCTCTCTATGTAGACGAAGGGACTTCATGCGAAAACGATTTCTCCCAAAGCGAATTCTCACGAGGACGAGCTACTTTGATATTACTCTTGTTCAAATACAAAGGCAACAAGGTACCATTCTTATTAAATAAAAGATGTCAGTTACATTTACATTTTACGAGGACGGAGCGGATCGGGAAAAGTCGAGCCAATCCCTAGAAAAATCGAATTCAAAGACTCATCTATGCTAATCCTACCTCACCTCGTCCTCGGTCTATATTACGAGCACGCCGAGCGACCTCGGTCACTGACGATGAAGCTCATGAGCTCGGCCTCGGCCACTTGATGACGCCCGGTCTCGACGCATGGAGGGTCCACGACGCTCAAGGGCAATGGCCCGCCTCTTGCGCGCACCACTCCGGATCGTCATAATGTGGTTCATTTATTCTAGATCGAGAAGCTCCACCAAGAAGAGGCCTCGCATCCCGTCAAGTATGTAGTCGAGCCGTGGTTGTCGAGCGATGACGATCTCAGATATGCTCCCGAGCCTTTTCAATTCAACAGATCGCTCCGTGAATTGCCGGGAGTTCACCATATTCGCGCTGCATTCTCGAACAACGGGCAGCAGCCTCGACAACCTCGCTTCTACTCCGGATCGCCATCCCACCATTTCGATGGATAACCTCCTCGTACTCGGCATGCTCCTCGGCTATCACCTGCCTTCTCCTGGCGACCTCGAACGCCCTCCATTCTAAAAGGCGAGCCCGAGCTCGTCACGCTTCTCCCGAGCGCTCTACGCTGACATCGAGACTCAGACGCGTGACCGAGCCGCCTTTATATGGAGGAGTTCGACCTCTTTCAACTCAAGAGCTCATGACGTGTCTTTGATTTGATTCAACCAAGGAGAAGATCAAACATTTCGAGACAACCGAATAAAAAAGAGATAAGTTTCGACATAAACTTGTAATTTTATTAACATGCCCTTAGGCGAAAAATTGTTGTACATTTACATTCAAAAAAAAAAAAAAAAAAAAAAAAAAAATGCAGGATCAATCGACCTCCCAAGCTTCGCCATGACAACGCTCGCCGCCTCCAAGCTCGGACGGCCTCACCGCCTCTTCGAACTACGGAGTCTCGACGCCTTCAAGCATCACCGCCTCCCCCCCTTTGCATGACCAGCCAAGAAAGCCTCGGTCGGGATCCCGATCCACGGACAAAGCGCGCAGACTCTGCGGACAAAAGAACGGAGGAGGAGGCGAGGCTCGCAGCACGGAAGCTCCTTCAGCCGCGGACGAGCACATCAGCAGTCTGCCTCAGACAAGATCCTCGGTCTCCTCGCACTCCATACTGCTTTGTCCAGATCCGGTAGTCCTCGGCGACCTCTTCGATCAAGGCCCGAGACGGCTCGCTTGTTAAGCACATCGGCCGCGTCGAGACCATTCCCGAGAAGCCCGCCGACATGAATGCCTCTCCGCGGCGCAAGCGCTTTCTCCCCGAGCTCGCCATGTCCGCCTCCCGACGGCGAAACTGCTCCACCTCGGCCTTCATCGAGGCAACCTCGGCCTCGCCGCCTCGGCCGCCGCCTCCTCGCCACAGTGCCTCCGCCGACTGCCCTAGCCGCCGCCTCAATGGCCGTCGATCCGCCTCTTTTTGTTTGACGAGGTCCTGATCTTAGCCTCGGCCTCGGACATTTTCGAGCAAGGAGGTATTCAATCCTCCACCTCCCGAGCATACCGGCCACCTCACAAACCGCGACACGGCACTTTTCAAGTAATCCGATACAAGATCGGATACTTGACACTCGCCGCCACGTCCGCGACCCCTATACAAAATATACGCCAGTCAAGAACACAATTTAGTTACTCTGCGATAAAGTATAAGGACAGTACGAACCTCGTGAAAGAGACGAGGCGCGGCTTCAACCGACGATCTCGTGACTCACCGGCAAAGAACCGAGGACTCACGGACTTCATCCTTCCGCCTCTTCAAGCGCTTCTGGCTGCGGCGAAGGGGATCTCAAGGCCCCATGGTCATTTCGGGCATGGCCTCGAAATCCTTCAAGGTCGGAGACCTCGGCTCGCCACCGAGATCGGTTCGCCACGAGATCGGCTCCTTCCTTTCTTCTTCCTCTCCTTCAAGCAGTTCACTTCAAGGAAACACATGGGTCAAGATCAATACGTAACTCATGAAATAAAGAAAGAAAGAGAGAAGAAGAGGCCTCACCCTTCACCGACTCCACCCTCGAGGTAGGATCATAAGTGGCTAAGCCCGCCCGCAAGCTCGGCCTCGAGAAGACCTCGTCAACAAGGCCTACTTTGTCCGGCGCCTCCTCCAAGTCACCAAGCCCTTGTCGACATACATCGGCGATCTTATCGATCGCCATGGAACTCCATATGTCTCAAACCGGCTGAAGAAGAACTTTTCGCGGTTTGAGATCTTCGACTTAATTTTGGCTTTGAATTTCCTACGGGTGATAGATAATACCACCCCGAACCGCCTTCAATTGCAAAAAGCAAGGACAAGCGCTAAAGTCAAAGGAAAATTATGCCTATAGCATAGACACCTAGGCGCTCATATGCCGGAATGAGTTCGGCGAGAGTTGGGCAAGAGATAGACCAAACATCTCTTCGAACTCGACATATACGTAGGGAAAGGAAGACGAAGACCGCCTTTGAGGTCGTCCTCGACACGGTGATAAAACCATCCGGAGGGCACAAGCCCTATCCTCCGGACGGGGCAACGAACTCGATACTAGGGGAATACTATATTGAAAACATATATCCCTAATATCGTTATACCCGAGATTGAAGAGAAGGTAGACACTTTGCCGCAATCCCCACCGAGGGAAACGCAGACTACACTCGAGAAAGGCGGATGAATACGGTAAAAACAGCAAAGATACTAAACCGGACGGGAAATGTATATGATCCGACGTCGAAGACTCGTTAATAGAAGAGGTAGCCATTACTTACTTTTTGGTTATCGATGAAGAAGGCAGAGGCTTCAAGTCGTCACATAGCGTAATACGATGTTTTTCGCAAAAGCGAGAGAGGTTTTGAAATTGAGTAAAATGTAGAAGGCAAGTGATAAGAGATATTGCGATCAAGGAAGACATTCCCTAATATGCACTTTATCGGAATCCAAACGCTGCATTAAATGCGATTAAATGCGTATCCCGCCGAAGACTCAAAGAACGGAAAAATCCTCTTCGCCTCGCCTAACGCCCGCCGTGACGCCAATCGAATACCTCCTAACGCCCGCCGTGAAGCTAATCAAAGACCTCGCCTAACGCCCGTCGGTGAAGCTAATCGAATACTCGCCTAACGCCCGCGGTGAAGTTAATCAAAGACCTCGCCTAACGCCCGTCGGTGAAGCTGACGAAGACCTCGACTAACGCCCGCGGTGAAGCAATGTGGACATCGCCTAATGCCTCGCCGTAAAGCCGCCAAGACCTCGGATTAACGCCCGTCGGTGAAGCGCGACGAAGACCTCGCCTATCGCCTCGCCGGGTGAAGCCAACCCGGCGGAGACACATCTGCACAAGACAAAGATTCGATATACGACGCCAAAACATTGACACACACAAAGTCGACATTGAAAAGAATGTGTAAGATCGTCCAAGCCCGCTTCGTCACAACAACCCCAATCCAAAGATGACCTCGTTTTCTGCGTCTTTTGGGGGTTGTGATAGGATACGCCCAACTACCGTGCCCAAGCATCGTGCCCAATACAAGTAAACCCGACATCAAGCTCTACCGACAAGTTCGCCCATGAAGACTCGAAGCAAGATGAACGCAGAAGCTCACCATATCTAAAAGAATCCTAATTCGAAGAGGATAGGATCTCGAATCCTAGTTAGAAGACTTGGATTCGAGATCTAGGTCAATACATTGTGTATAAATAGAGGCTAGATTAGACGACATAGATGATTCACTCTCTTTGTAATCACTTCCTATACTTTCAATACACATACTCTCTCTCGCCCGTGGACGAGATCTTATTCACGATCGAACCACGAAATCCTGGTGTTCTTCTCGCATTTATTTCCTTACTAATTTAAGATCGATCACTTTTGTTTTGGATTTACGGCTTTGTTCGGTTATTAATATGTCCGAGAAAATAAATCTATTGATATTGTGCCCGTGATGTCGAAAATCACGGACCACAAGCTTTGTTCTACCAATTATCGGGATTGGCGCCGACGATTGAGCTCTACTTGTTGAGCATCTCTATGGATGCTCATTTGTTGACGATCCACCATCGAGACACCACGCAGCGAAGGCTTGGTTTCGGAGGATGCTCGGTTATTTCTTGAATCGAATTCGATTGATGGTGAGGTTATCGGTCCGATTACTCAACGTAATACAATCAAAACTCTTATGGCGTATCTTGAGTTTCTATATTCCGCAAAGGGAATGTTTCGTATGTTTGATGTGTGTCAAGCTTTCTACAAACCGCGAAAGGTGACAAAGCCTTACAGATTACTTTATGGCATTCAAGAAAACTTATGAAGAATTGAATGCACTACTTCCATTCGACCGGATGTCGAGTGCAAGCAGGCTCGGTCTGCGAAAAGATGGCGATTATGAGTTTTCGGTGGACTTTCGTCCGAATTTGAGACCGCTAAGTCTCAAGTTCTTTCTGATACTCAAATTTCGTCTTTGAATGAAGCCTTTAGCAGACTTCTTCGTCTTGGAGCTCGTTGGCCACTTCTTCTGTGCCTTCAGACAATGCTCTTCTCAGCCGAACTCCTTCCTATGCACCTGGCAAGCCACCATACAAGACTGGTGGTTCTAAGGGTAGTTCTGGGCAGGGCAACTGGCAAGATAGCATGGAGTGTCGTTATTGCCATAATCTCGGGCATATCAAACGCTACTGTCCGCGGCTTCGATCCAAGAAGACTCCTCCATCCGCTTATGTTGCTGAGCGTAACCGTAATACTAGTGATTCCATCACTATTTCGCGATAGTATGCAAAGTTTTTGCAACATCAGGAATAGACTTCCCAGCCTAGTTCTACCACCGCTATTGCTGATTCAGGTAATCCTACTGCCTGCATAGCTTCCTCGTCCACCAACTGGGTTATTGATTCAGGTGCCACAGACCATATGACAGGTAATCCTAGTTTGTTTTCTAAATTCGAGTCACATCAACATACTCATCCAGTTACTCTTGCTGATGGTTCACAATCTCTTGTTAGTGGATCAGGAACTGTCCAACCCACACCGTCTTTATCCTTATCATCTGTCCTTAGTCTCCCACAACTCTCCTTTAATTTATTGTGCGTGAGTAAACTTACCGCAATCTCCATTGTAGTGCCTCATTTTTCCCGATTATTGCTTGTTTGGGATCTTACGACGAGGCAGATTATTGGTAAAGGACATGAATCAGGCGGCCTCTACATCCTTGATACGCAACCACCGTCTTCAGTAGCATGTGCAGGCACGGTCACTCCTATGGATGCGCATTGTCGGTTGGGTCATCCATCTCTTCCTTTGTTAAAGAAACTATGTCCGCAGTTTTCTACTTTGTCTTCTTTAGATTGTGAGTCGTGTCGGTTTGCTAAACACCATCGTGTTAGTTTGAGTCCACGAGTCAATAAACGAGCTGATGCTCCTTTTGAGTTAGTACATTCTGATGTTTGGGGTCCTTGTCCCATTACATCAAAGACTGGTTTTCGGTACTTTGTTACTTTTGTTGATTATTATTCTCGTTTGACATGGCTTTACTTAATGAAAAGTCGCCTCGAGTTGTTTACCCACTTTTCTCGCATTTTGTCTTTGAAATTAAGACTCAATTTCGTGTGCTGTCAAAATCGTGAGTGATAATGCTAAGGAATATTTATCGACACCTTTTGTCGTTATATGAGGACCCATGGCATCCTTCATCGACTTCCGTGTTGACACACCGCTCAAAACGGAGTTGCCGAAAGAAAAATCGGCATCTTGAAACGACAGAGCCTTACTCTTTGGCATGCAAGTTCTAAATGCTTTTGGGTGATCTTGTGTCTCGCTTGCTTTCTCATAAACCGTATGCCGTCCTCCGTCCTTTACGGTTTGTCACCCTTTCATGTCCTTTTCTCATCTCGATCTCTACCCTATTGAGCCTAAGATATTTGGTAGCACTTGCTTTGTTCGTGATGTCCACCTCGGTCACTAAACTCGACCCCAAATCATTAAGTGCAATTTCTTAGGCTATTCTCGGTCCGAAAGGGTATCGATGTTTTACCCCGTCTAAACAAATATCTTGTGTCTGCGATGTAGCTTTCTCGAAAATACGCCCTTTACTCCGGGTTCTCTTCTCCACCGAGGGAGGAAACCGAGTTCTTAGTATATCTGATTACATCGTCTCCTCCGTCCCCGTCTATCTCTGATATGCCTGATCCTCCTATCCTACATCACTACACTCGCCGTCCTATCTCTACTCGTGATCTTGCTCCGCTATTGAATTGGTCCCTTCTCCGTGCGATTACATTCTCGATGATCCAATTGCACCGTCGCCCGATCCTACTCCAGTGATGATCTTCCTATTGCCCTCAGAAAAGGTAAAGCGTCGCTGTACTTATCCCATTTCTTTTGTGTCTTACCATCATTTGTCTCCTTGGTCTCGTTCATTTATTGCGTCTCTCGAGTCATTCCTAAAGATTCTTTCAAGCTTGGGCCCGTCTGAATGGCGCAGCTATGATTGAGAAACGAGCGCTTTGTATGCTAATGGCACTTGGATTTTGGTGGACCTTCACCAAGGTAAGCGACCAATTGGTTGTAAATGGGTGTTTCTGATTAAGATCAATCTGATGGGACTATTGATCGTTTGAAAGCTCGCCTTGTTGCTAAAGGCTATGCTCGGTTATGGTGTTGATTATTGTGAGACATTCTCTCATGTGGCCAAGCTCACCTCTATCCGAACTTCTTATTTACCGGCAGCCCGTTATCATGGCCTCTCCACCACCTTGATATCAAAATGCTTTTCTTCATGGTGATTTGGTGAGGAGGTTTATATGGAGCAACCATACGCTTTGTTGCTCGTGAGTCTCATGAAGGTATGTTATCTTCAGTAAATCAGTATGGTTTGAAACGAGTCCTCGTGCATGGTTTGGTACTTTTGCTCGTACTATTGAGACATTTGGTGTGAAGAAGAGTAATCGATGATTCATTTTCTACAAAACGTCTCAACTGTATTATTTTGTTGGTCGTATATGTTGATGATATTGTGATTACTAGTAGTGATTCTGAAGGCATTGCTTCTCTGAGAGCTTTTCTCCCTACTCAGTTTAATACTAAAGATTTGGGAGAGCTTAAGTATTTTTTAGGTGTTGAGGTAATGAGAAGTAAGAAATGAATTCTTTTGACTCAAAGGAAATATGTGCTTGATTTACTCTCGGAGACAGGAAAGTTGGGAGCTAAACCATGTAGCACTCCAATGTTTCCTAATTTACACCTTACTAAAGATGGTGTGTTATGTGATGATCCCGAGAGGTATAGAAGAGTGGTTGGAAAGTTGAATTATCTGAGAGTGACACGACCTGATATAGCTTATCCAGTCAGTGTGGTGAGTCAGTATATGTTTTTGCCAACGGTTGATCATTGGAGAGCGATGGAGCGATTTTGTGTTATTTGAAAGGAGCACACGGACGTGGAATTTTGTATGGTGATCATGCTCATGATAGGATCGAGTGCTTCTCGATGTCGATCAAGGCGGTCGAAGGAAGATAGAAGATCTACTTGAGATTTTGTGTGTTCTTGGAGAAACTTGGTTTCGTGGAAAGCAAGAAATGAGAGTGGTTTCACGATCAAGTGCGAGTCGGAGTATAGAGCTATGGCTCAATCATCGATGAGATCATGTATATACATCAATTTTACATGAAGTAGGTCTACTGTTCCTATTCCAACCAAGTTATGGTGTGATAATCAGTCGCACTTCACATTGCATCCAATTCCGTCTTTCATGAGCGAACCAAACATATTGAAATTGATTGTCACTTTATTCGTGAGAAGATTCAGCGTGGCCTCATCTCTACTGGATATATGAAGACCGAATATCAGTTAGGGTATCTCTTTACTAAGGCCCTTAATGGGGTTAGAGTTGATTATCTTTGTAACAAGCTTGGCATGATTAACATCTATGCTCCAGCTTGAGGGGGAGTGTTATAAAGTATATATGGTAGATGCACAATTAGGGTTAGCCTTTACCTTAATTAGCTTGGTAACATTTGTATATATAGGTGTACTCTTCATTGAATAAAATACACTTTTATGCCCCATCTCATATGTTATAACATATAGGAAAGCTACTCCGTTGTGTAAGACTTCCTAACCGGCCAAGCATCAGATCAATAAGCTCACTCCATAAATTTCTGTAGTTTCTATTTAATTGTGCCCTTGTGTGCGTGATGGTTGTTTATTTTATCATACAACATCAAATGTTCTCAGTTGCCTCCACAGTGAGTCCACACAGGGTGAACTTATGTAACATTGCTGATTTTTTAGGTTCGCTCAAGAGACTGGCTCCAATAAGAAGGAAAGCACTGTTGGGCTCTTGTCTGATGCAACTTCCGGGTTCTCTAAAAAGAGAAAGAGATCGGTGATTCCACAGGACAGTGAAACATCCTATTTTCGGCAATTTGCTCGTTTCCGCAGAATTCCTGCAGTGGAAATGGAAGACTCAGACTAGGAGCCTTACTCCTTGTATATAACTCTCGACTCGAAAAAGGGCATGTGCCATTTTTCTCCGAGACACCGAGAAGGGATATCACATGCAGGCATCTTGCATGTAAAATTTGGGTATTCTATGTAAATAGATGGTAAAGATAAAAAAAGGTGTTACTTGGACAAATATCATCAACTTTTTAGTGTTATTGTATTAACATCTCAACTCTTAACAAATTATAAATTGATATCCAACTCTGTAACATTTTCATAATTATAATGTTCAGAAGTGATATTTTCAGCAATTCGAATCTGTCGTGGTACTTCCACTGATGTGGCGTGTACTTCCAACATTAGACATTGGACATTCCATGATGCAAGTGTGTTGGTGAAGGAAATATTACATCAAGATATAATTGTAAAAACAATGAATTGTTGGGTATCAGTTTTCAGTTTATTGAATGTTGGAAATCTAACAAGACTGAGATTTCATCCCCGTATTTGCTTTCCATCACTTGCATACAGGCATTACACCAAGTTGAACTTGAATAACATTCATGCTCAACTCCACTTATAACTGAAGCCCTAATGTCCGTTTTAGGATACAAAATTATTTAACAAAAGCTCCCACAACTTTTCATGGCTTGCTACACTCGCCTAACACCTGCTCATCTTTTCCCAACTCAATGCTATATGCTTTCATTTACAATCAAGAATCTCATTCAGCTTATATACTTCCGTTTTACATTCAAAAGTGTCTCGTGCTAAATTTGAAGGGGAAAAAAATAGAAACAATGCACTAATGGAGATTAAACACTGTGAAACCAGCAAACCTTTATATACTTACAAGCAGTAAGGTTCCTCACAGAAGAATGAACGATCAAAATTTGGCTAAAAACTAAATGATCCACCTACTGATTCCTATTGCACTGGAATATGAGACTGAACCTCAGCCCCAAAACAAGGCATTCTGTTTCTCTTCGGAATGGAAGACTACCTGTATAAACTTCAACCTGGAGCAGGGAGGGATCATCGTGCTAGTGCAAAAGGTCTTGATGAAGTTTATAATTCTTCCGTTTCTCATTTCACTTTTCCACACACAGAAACGAGTACCTGATTCCAGAGTCAATTTTTTTGTAATAGTAAAGGAAGAAAAGAAATATTGAGAATGCTTTCGCAGAAATGGAGGACTAAACAAAGATTGATGGAATTTAGCAAGAAAATAAGGTTAATAACGGTCTCATTGTATTATTTCGAACCATCGCATTACCCACTTATCAACATTAGAAATCAGTAAAGAACAAGGCAACATTTGAATCAAAGAATAAGACATAGACACCACTATGAGAAGAAAATGCAAGACGGCATATTCATTGATTGAGATATATGTCAAAATTGAGACAACTGCATACCTTTCTCTCAGTTAGCGGTTAGTGATTTATCCATAGAATGACCGGTTTCCACACGAGACCGAGAGGCCACCAATAAATCCAATTTTACCAACCAAAGTGCAATTGCAGAATATGTTTGCGGCACAGCTGAAAGATTGGAAATTGTTTCATCTGAGGAGCAATACGAATCTGTAATACTGTCTTGATAAAACCAGTCTTCATTGATAACATTTACAAAGTCTGCCAAGACCTATATAAAAGGATAAAAATAAAATTATGTACTCTAGAATTTAACCAACAATCTCAAAATATATAAATAATAATACAAGGATAAAATCCACATTCAGAACCTGTAGAAGCTCTCTTAAACTGGAAACTCGTCGCAACCTATTGATCCACAAATTATGAGCAGACTTTTTCCAAGACCCCATCAAGGCATCTTCTGGGATAGCCGACTGCAAGAAATTGATTATGATATCACATATTAACCTAAATAAGTCATTATAAGAGTCCAAAAACAGGAATTTTCATCTATAAATGGAATGACACAGCTCATCCATCCAAACAAAATTCTCTTTAGTTTCTTATCCAAAAAAAAAAGAAAGTAATGTAATAAAATCCATGATGTAATATGACCGGTTTTAGTGCAAGCATTCCGTAAAAGGATTTGGTGTTAAGCAGTCAGATATGCATATGAAAACCTGCAATAAATATTCAACAGTCGGCACAAAAAGATCCTTATTAAACAAACATGACGAGAACATAATTCTTCCCCATGTACTAATGCACCTAAAGTGCAAATACAAAGTATGAACATAACTTTTTATTCATGGTAACCCACCTCGATTGCATAGATTGCAGCTTTGAGTGCCTGCAACTGGGACGGTAGAACTTTCTGCCTTCGGAATTTATTAACATCAGTCTTTGACAGGCAAGTTGCAGCATGAATAGCATATCTTTCCTCTAGATCAAAACCAAGCTCAAATGTCGTATGACAGAATCTACAATGCTTTTCGTCTCTCCAGTAGAGGTCCTGACATCGATCACATCTTCTGAGTGAGTCAAGATATGCCTTCTGGCCATTTTTAACGCTGTTGAGTTCTGAGTAAAATGACTTCCATATCCTGGCATCAAAAGCTTCGGAGTTGTCAGATTTTTCAAATAGCTTTTCTCCTTTCTTCCCAGCTTCTACAGCTGCAGTGCCATTAGAAGCAGGAAGTTCATTTTGCATGTCCCCAAGCTCGACCAGTTGTCTACATCAGACACAGGTGAGGAAGTATCTTCCGACAAGTATTGAATTCAGACTGGGGCAGTTGACTATTTTCACTATCAGTTGGTGCACTTGACATCATTTGGTTCAGAATTGCTTCTCTTTTTTCCAACGAAGCTAGAAGGCGAGCCTCCCGGTCACCCCTTTGGTCCAAAGTAGACAACAAAGAATACAAAGCCTACAAAAGAGAAGGTGGTGAGTTTAATACCGTGATCAAACCAAGAGTGGACTAAATGTATTTGAGGGAAGTCATTTTGGACCTCTTTAGTGTCAATCATCTCCCAGTGGCCGTCTTCTGAAGACTCAAAGTAAATCCTCCTGTGTCCAGGATCAAATTCATCACAAGGGCCCAAGAACATCCAGTATCTATTGTACCTACGATCAGAGCCAAGGTAGATAGACTGCATAGAATGTAAAAATTCCTCTGATTCCATTTGGTCTGCAATGTTTGTCATGTTTGTGTGTTTCACCATGCCATCAATCTTTGACATAAGAACCAAAGAATCAATTGGTTCTGGTGTATTTATGCCAAGTCCACTAGATCTTTGCACATCACAACTTCCTAATGGCACATGCTTCACCATTGATCTCTTTATTTTAGCACCAGAACCATAACAATTGATATTTGGAGGACATTCTGTACTTGGGGTCAAGGGATCCTGAATTATATCCAAATGAATTATCAATAACTTGAGTATATCTCTACTGAAGTCCAATATTTAATATAAAAAAAGATGCTAGAGCAATTAGTTTATATCAAGTAGTAGGCCAAATATTATTGTACCATCTATAAAACTGGCAAAGAACATAACAAGTGCATATATACTGACAAGAATACAACAAGGCATATAACTTTTTCCTGTCTTAATTAATTATTATTTTATCTACAGCAGATGATTTCAATTATAAATTTCAAAAGCGTGCTCTTTTGGGGGAGACAACTACCTAAAAGGCAGATGAAAAAGGAAGCTCACCTATGCCCCTAAAATTAAGGCTAACTTCATAAAGGATAAAAGGATAAATTATACAATAACAGGGACTACCTCCATTCTGATGCTGGATCCGGCACGAGTTAGATCAATCAACACCATTAAGGCATTGAGCTTCTCTCCAATGCTCAAGTCTGAGTATTCACCCTCCATCAGTCCTAATAGCCACACTTCTCCAGGATGGCTCTCATCAATCTCATTGTATACAGTCAGAAGGTTACTGTTTGATTTACTAACATCGCTTTTGGAGAGACTGGTATCCCCAGACTCGTAGTCAGAATCATTTGCATCATTTCCACCAGTAACTTCAGAAACATCATCTCCGCACCCCAAGTCCTCAGAATCAGATCGAAAATC
Source organism: Salvia rosmarinus (assembly GCA_036937905.1). Classification (NCBI taxonomy): domain Eukaryota; kingdom Viridiplantae; phylum Streptophyta; class Magnoliopsida; order Lamiales; family Lamiaceae; genus Salvia; species Salvia rosmarinus. The sequence goes on from JAODLM010000528.1 coordinate 52,705, forward strand.
TTCAGACTCTTTTGCAACTGTGTGGATCCGCAAACGATATCCAGACAAGGAGATCCTTTCAAACAACGTTATATCACTGGAGAGAGCTGAGATGATCAAGTTCTCCAAGTCTTGGACTGTATCTGTGAGGTTTAAATCAACAATCTACACAGAAAAAGGAACACTCACAGCAAAGTCATACCTTTTAATATCTGAAATTGTTGTAATTTCTTTCTTTTAAATTGGATGTTGCTAAACATTGTGTATATAATAAACACTCACACTTGAAGATTTTGCCAACTCTGAGACTTCCATTCCACTATTTCCTCGGGTCAATAAAATACTGAATAATTCACCTTTCATTGTCCCAGGACTTAAGCCATACTTATCCATGAGATTGCCTTCCTAGAAAACAAGAAAAACAATAATGAATTTGTCGCACCACATTAAATGTCCTTCACCAACTGGATTAGCCAATAATCTTGCACAGAAACTATAAAAGCTAAACATCCCTTGCACTAGGAACAGAAGCTTTCTTACAAACTATAAGATGGATTAAACATTTTGTACATGGTTTTTGTGTCTCATACTCTGAAACAGAAAAAGGATGAGAATCCCCATGCTGTTATCTTTCATGAGAGACCACAAAACAGAAACAAAAATCATGTTCATCAGGAAATAGAATACCTTACAGCACACTGCTTTCCTTGTCATATTAAGCTTAGAACCAAAACCAGCTGCAGTTAACACCTGACGTAATATTTCTATCCATGTCAGGAGGTTCAGTGACTTCTGCCAGAGCTCCAAAACCACACCATGATGTTCAAGCTGCAAAACCATCAAAATTTAAATGGTTAAAACAGCAATGAAAAATACAAATTCCTTGAGTAACATATTTTCTAGGTGATCAATGAAAAATTATAATTAATTGCTATATGAACTGCGTCAAGGCATATGTTAGAAAGAGTATCTATGAAGTTAGAGATCCCTAAACAAGGTGGACCAAGACTGTTATAGTTTCCATCAACTGTAGCATAAATACAACCGCATGCACATATGCAAATCTATACAACTCCTGAAGGCATCCCTCAGAGAAGAAAAAAGAATGAAAAGGATGTCAGTTTTCTTTCCTAGTGTTTCCAGTTAACAATTAGCCAAACTATGAAGGTATAGGATTATTACCAAAGAATCCCTCAAACAAATCGGTTTCCAGTTTCTAAATTCAAAATTACTGTAGTTAAATACATCAACAGCATTTTCTGATGAGGAAGAGTTTAGAACAAATCAATCAAATCAACACTAGATCAATAAAAGACATTTTCTTTGGAAACAAGTCCTTCATGCAACTCTAACCTATGAGTTCTGAAATTATGTATTTTGCAAAGCTATATAATCCTCTAAATCCCCCCACCCAAAGGGGGAAAATAAAAAGACACTCGAGAAAGGGCATAAATCCACTTAACAACAACATAAAGCTTTAACTTTACACAATGATTTGACCAGGCTCATCAAATCACCAACAGCATTGGTTATGCTTATAGTAAATTACTAAGACACTCCACATGTGTAAGGTAATGCCAAGCATCAATGCTCTTTCTAGATCTAAGAGGACTTAGTTTACTGTCATAGACAATGAGAACTAGTTTTAAAATCAATTTATTAAAACTTCTCCCGATTCAAACTTTTCTTTTATTACCTGAACAAGTCTTGAACTTCCATCGTATTGGAAATTCCATTAGAAAACAACATGGAAACTATTAAAGAATGAACATTAAATATGCTAACAATAGTTTTTTCTTAAATTTTGTGTATAGAGACCAAAGATCTTTGAATATCAACGAAATAATGATTGAGATTACAGTCATAGTACAATTTCCGACCTGCTATGCTATTATCATCAGAGTGAAGTATGACAAACACAAAATCTACCACTTCAACTGTACCTTGACTCAAGAGATACTCACCGAATTAATCAACTCCAAATACTTGCCATTTTTGCTAGCATGAGAGAAAAATTCTCTACTTATCTCTTTGTTGATATCTGCAAAAAGTAGTCTGAGGAGAGCCACATGCACTAGACCAAGCAACAATGAATCCTGAACCCAGAAAGACGAAGGTGAAACCAAGAAACATAAAGAAAGGCCAACAAACTTATATAGCTATATTACACAAAAGTACATATGATCTGGCAACAATCTAAGTTACCTTATCATGAAATGATTGTGCAAACTCGTCTAAGGTGAACGAATGTGTGCCGATTGTTGCAGCATACGTACAAATAAAATGGAATACCTTCAATAAACAAATACAAGAAAAATATAAAACTTAGCATACAACGCATATTAAATTAGAATATGTTAATGAGGATTTGACAGACTAACAGTAACTGGAAATGTAATTATCAAATGAAGAAAAGAATAATACACTGATTCTGCTTTAAAGTTCTCTAACCATAAATCAACATATATATAATATAGGAAGATAGTAACAAGTTCAGAAACTATCGATCAACCAAATGAGCTGATAAAATAGAAAGCATAGATATTTCCTTCATCATGTTTATATATGTCAATTTCAAGTTAAACAAGTGGGAGTTTTGTGTATTTTTTGTTGCCCTTGAAAGTAGCAATTGAGAAGTAACTGTCATCATTGCTTTAAGATAAGACTAAGAGTAAAAATTTGAAGTAAAAAGACTTTATTTAAGAAAAGTAGCCTTATTTTGAGAAAAAGAATAGGACTGACAAGTTGGGGCAGGGGGAGCATGAGTGACAAGGTCAATCAAAAATATCCAATGTTATGAGACCCCATGTATGGATAAAGTAAACATATTGTTTCTTACAACTGAAAATAGGGAGAAATAGAAATCCAATCAGACTGATTCTACAAATGCATTATCATATTGCAAAGACTTTTTCAAATACCTTAAAGAGTTTGTTTACTAATTCTGGCGAGGAAGCCCATGGTTGTATTGACAAAGGTAGCTTCATTGCGACAGATTTCGGAGGGAATTTGGCAAGCAAGTCTGTTAACATACAGAAAATTATTAAAAGGGTCAGTAAGAGTGCCTGCCAATAAGGTCATATACTAAAACAATGATTCATACAGACCACCCCAACGTATAGGAATGAAAAAATTATATTTGGGAAGTAAAGTAAATCTACAGCGCGATTGACCTTTGCAAAGGGAACAACCATGAGAACCACTGGTTGTAAAATGAGCCGAACATGATAACGGATTTGGTCCTACTTGTAATTCTCTAAGCTCCAGTTCCTCGTCATCTATTAACATTGCAAATTCTGAGTTTTCCATACATTTCACATATTCAATAGCTAGTTCACATTTTTCCTTGTGAGGCTTCTTCCGTTTCTGGATTTTCTGGGGTTCCACCTGCAATTATAGCATTGCAAGCAAAACATTTAAAAAATCTCTTACCAAATAGAATCTTGCAAGTAAAACAGATGAGGCAAACTTCACCTTTCTACATCTCAGTGAAGTCTTCCTTTTAGCCCTTTCTCTGTTTGCCAATTTTTTCTACACAAGGAACAACAACATTAAAATTTAATTTTCAAATAAGTGAAACTGTCAGTTTTGATAGAGAAAATAGTTGTGTGTTTTCAACTAGCTTTAGTGGCAGATATATAGTTTAGCCAAAAAAACTGAAACAGAGGATTGGAGAGCACACCAGAATAGACTCCCTTGGCTGTGCTCGTTTCTTCTTCTTTCGAATGACACTCACACTGCTAGAAGCACCGTATTGAAAATCTCTTGCACTAGGATCTGTACCTCGGCCAATCATCATCAAACCTTTCCCAATGCCATATTTATTTCTGCGAACACTGTCGTTAATCATTAAACCTTTCCCCATGCCATATTTCTTCACTTGACCACCATGCGTAGTCATTGGACCTTTTCCCATGCCATGCCTCTGAGCATGTGGACTGCCCTCACAACAAGTTTCGTAATCTGACATGGCATGCATGGAAACCTAACATGAAAACAAAGTGTTCAAATACTTGATGCAATATCCTTTAGCCAAAAATAAAAGAAAAGAAAGAAACATAAAAGGCTAATATATGAATTTGGCACCTTTCTTCTTTTATGATGTTGATTCTCTTCAAGATGAGACCTTCTGGGACCTGGCCATCAGAGTGTAATTATCAAGAGAGAGATTCTAAACTACATGTGAAGTGTGCTAATCAACAGGAAAGAGAGATAATGACATGTGAAGCACATATTGATTAACTGTCACGGTTTTGCTCTTTTGAGTTCCTGGATTTCACCTTACTAAAATAATATTGCCATTTTATTGTTATTTCAGAGTAGGACTAGCACTGATACGTTAATGAGGCAACCGTCCCCGTCCCGGGGACGTCCCGGGGACGAATACGCCGAAATACGTCGAAATACGTATTTTTCACGTATTTTTTCTTTATTATTTATTTTTTAATAAATACGTCGAAAAACGTCCGAAAAATACGTGTATACTTTGGTCAAATACGTTTTGGTGTACGTTCAAAAGCTAATTAAACTTACCCATGAAGAAACTAATCGAAATCGCCGCCCAACGCCTCGCAGTCCAGCCCTATCGCGCTCCTCCCCGCTGCGTAGCAGCTACCAGTCGCGCCGCCGATCCCCTCCGTCGTGCCACCCAGACCCATCTCTCTTATCCCGTCGCTGCCTCTCCTCCCTGCCCCACTCTGTCCCGTCGCGGTGGTGCTTTTTACACGGCCATAATGGTTGTCCACGGCAACCATCACTGGAGGTGTTAAAAGTTTTTTCTGAAACCTAGGTGTTAAAAGAGAGATAATAGAAGTTGGGTTGGGGCTTTTTTCTGTTGGGCTATGGGTTTGGGTTCCTTTTTTGCTATTGGGCTAGAAAGGTAAAATAAGCCTATCACTAAAAATTTAATTAAGTCTTTATTAAAAATTATTAATTTTGTAAAAGTATTTTTGATATTAATGTATTTATATGATTTCATAATATAATTATTAATAAAATATAAAATATATTATAAGTAAATATAAATGTATTTTGAACGTATTCGTATCTTGATTTTTGAAAAATTAACGTATTTTCGTTCCCGTATCGTATAGTATTTCGTCCCCGTCCCCATACCCGTGCTTCTTAGCAGTCTCACAGTAGTGTAAAAAAAATGATCTAACAAGTAAGAGAGGATCGGGCCAGAGTGATAGGAGCTTTAACTTAAACTGAGCTGTGACTCTTGACATGTAAGAAACCAACCAGCAGCGGTGATTCCAAGCACGGTAGTTCATCTTAGAGTTCTGTGAAAAAAATATATATATATATATATATATATATATATATGTGTAAATATAGTTCCATTCATGCATGCTCATTATGCCAGGATTTAGTGATTTCATTTAAAATAATGTGCTCAAGTTGTGGGATTTCAGATGATTCTGTTCTAGTTAAAAAGTTGATCCATCTAAGCATAGGCCAGAAATATGTGATTTCCAATATGATAATATCCTCAAGCTGCGGAAGAATGATTTGGAATTATATGAAGGAAATCACAGGTAGAGGTTAGTACATGCAGATCCAACAGTTCAGCAAATAAGCAAATCATATAATGCTTATGTTTTAAAATTATAGAAAGTGCAGTTGGTGGTCAATTGAAAAATGAGCAGAAACAAATAGAAGAAGTGAGAGAAACAGAGACGGAGAAAAAATGTTTACAATTCCACAGAATGATTTTCTCAAGGACAAAGTATGTTGTGCTTTGATGGAAAGAATTTGCTTTGCACCGACAGAAACTCTTCATGAACACAAGAAACTGAGAGAAAGCAAGCATATCAACCCATAAGACAAATTGTCGGAACAGCAAGCACGAGAACTATATGTCACTCTTGTGGTCGAATCTCCAGTAAAATAAAAGATAATGGAAATGGCTATTACTTGTAAGCTATATTGAGCAAGTTGTGCAACAAGGACTTGAACAAAATCCAAGATACTTCTGTTTAATCAGGAATCTTTGTACTTGGGAGGAATCATACTTCCAATATTAGTTTTTGATAAATCTTGTGTGTGAGATTGTGAAAACAATAAAGAATACAAGAGGTTTTTACGTGGTTCGATCAAAGAAAATATCTACGTCCACGGAGGAATGATTCCCCAATACTCTCACTATATGCGATTACAATGAATGTATCTAAAGTTCGAGTATTCAAATAGTTGCTAACCCTTCTACCTTCAATCTATCCTCTATTTATACATGTTGTGGATCACTACAGATTACTATGGATCCCTTGCCTTGTGTGATCTGATCCCTGAAGATAGACTCGATCCTTGAATATCTCCTTCAATATCTTCTCTCATATCTGATAGGATATGGTTGATCTTGAATAGGGTTTAGGTGTTGGGCTTTGGGCCAAACCGTGTAGGCCGAAGTAGCTAGGCCAGGCCCAGTTCACGTGAGCCTGCTATTGGGCTTGAGCGGTTAGGCCATATCCTATCATAGCCCCCCCCAATTAGTCGAGTAACAACTACACCGAGGTGAGATGAGGGATGTATTTTGCCGAGGTTGGTTGTTGCTCTACCGAGGTCATTGTCGAGATTTTCCGCCTTTTGATGTCGATCTTTGGATTTGATAATTTGCCGAGGTCCGGCGAGTTGGACGATTCGCCGCGGCCGGACCGAGTTGGATAATTTGCCGAGGTCGAGGCGAGTTGTCCAAGTTGGATGGCGATATCCTTTGTTAAGAGGATGCGAGGTGGTTGACCGGCACAGGCGGGCGCCCTCGTTGAATAAGAGGATGCCGAGGTGGTTGACCGACCACAGGTTTAACGTCCTCATAAAATAAGAGGATGCCGAGGTGCCGACCTGGAAGCGGAACGTCCTCATAAAATAAGAGGATGCCGAGGTGCCGACCTGGAAGCGGAGCGTCCTCATAAAATAAGAGGATGCCGAGGTGGTGATCGGGCTGGAGCTAGTGTGATGATTGTGCCATCAGACTAGTACTTCTGAGCGTCTTAGGATATTACCTCACGTGTGTCAGACGGTTAATTGACGCTTGAATCACGCGCGCGCGTCTACCTCACGTCAAGTCATGGGTAAACACGTGGGAAGTTGAATAGGCAGTTTTTTGGGCGCCTATTTGTACTTTAAATAGGTCAGAGATAAAGGAAAACTGTTCATTTCCTTCTATATCCATTTTGCTCCAGAGAGAAAAATTCAGAACTTATTTCAGAACTTCGTCGAAGAAGCAAAATCATTCATTGAAAAAGTAAGTATGTCTTCCTCATCTTCTTCTACGTCTTCTCCGGTAGAGATTTATGGATCTGTCCGATCATCTTCTTCCGTTGATAGTGAGATGGAGATTAGGGATTATACCTGTTATACCCTGTCGGGTATGTCCAGGGGCATTAGTGCTAGGGTTCCAGTGATTCCACCTGTCTGGCCGCTGATGTGTGTAAGATAGCATCGGAGAGTCATATTCCGGCGGAGGCATGGTGGTGCTGCCGCAATCCGGGGATAGAGCGATGGCTCCTCCGGAGGGATTTATAACTGTTTATAGTGAAGCCTTGAAAGCTGGCCTTAGGTATCCCTTGGCTCCTATATTTTTGAGCATTCAAGAATATTTCCAGATTCCGATATGCCAGTTGACCTCGAACTCCATTAGGTCGGTGGTAGGGCTAAGACTTGTCTGCTATGGCATCAGTGAGAACCTTTCTTTTGAAGTTTTGATGCGTTTTTTTAGCATCAAGAGTATAGGAGGTGTGTATTACTTGTCACCTCGGCAAGCATTTAAAGTGACTGCCCCCTCGAAGGTGTCCCATTGGCAAACAAAGTTCTTCTTTTTGCGGGATGAGTAGCAACCAAGGTACGAGTGGGGCCTAGGTAAGATGAGGGACGTTAAGTGCAAAGCCCTGGGTGCCATAGAGGATGAACTGAACACGTTGGGTGAAATATCCTGTAATTATACTGAGGATGACATGGCTGATGCCGGGCTAAGCACTTATAAATCCGAAGCTTCGGGATCTGGGTCAGATCGGGGTGAGGGCACCCCCCTTTTTTCTTTATTTCCTTATATTTCTGATGTCTTTGTGCTAACCAACTTTTCTTCTTATTGTGTAGTGAAGCTCGATGCACGCAAGAAGGCAATGGTGGCGGCTTCGTCGCCTCCAGCACGGTCACCGAGCCCGAGACCAAAGAAGAAGGCGAGGTTGACTGAGCCGAGCAAGGCACCCGAAGTGGTGGCTGAACTCAGCCGATTGGTGACGGCACCTCAGTCGAGGTCAGGTCCGACCTCGGCGGGAGACACCCGTACTCGGATTACGTACGAGGTGCCGATTCCAAGCTCCCATATATCCTTTCCACATGTATATGCTTATTTCGTATTATTGTTATCTCCTCTGCGATGTGTTTCTATGATGTAATTTTCAAGACGCGACTTGATGAGAGGATCCGCTTGGATAGCGGATACATTGTCGAGGCGTCTCGGTATGAGGCGGTGGAGAGGGGCGGGTCGCCGAGGCCGCTACGAAGGAGAAGGCCCGGCTTTGGAGGAGGCCGGGCTCGGGAGGCCCAGCCGAGGTAATGAGGGCACGGGGGGAGACGGCGGCGGCTGTGGCGTCGGCCGTCGGCGAGGCGGAGAAGAAGTTCGCCGAAGAGAATAGTGCCCTGCTGGCGGGGCAAGGACCGATGCTAAGGGCCTTTGCCAACAGGCTTATTGAATCAGAGACCTTCTCCGCTTTCCTCTTGGACCTGGCCGCTTTGCTCAGGATACAGGTGGTGTCCGACCATCTGGAGAAGTTGGCGGCCGAGATGCCTGACTTCGACAAGGTCAGGCATGGCTGGGTCGAGGTCGATCCCGAGGTGCAGCAGAAGGACTACGCTCGCATAATTGCGAGGCGAGGTCTTTCCTCTCTGGAGATCGCTTGGTATGAATCGCGGCCGATTCTTCGTATTGTTTGCATGTTGTCTTCATTTGTTTATCACATTTATGCCGTTAGTTCAATTATTATTTATCGTTTGGACTTACTTGGTTCGTTTCAATGTTTTGCAGAAAATCGGCATTAAATAGGATGAAATCTATCTACCAAGGATCGGTATAATGAAGAGCATTGCGATAGAGTTCATAGCGAAAGCGGATCCTATTCGGAGTTCGAGCGGCGAGAATGAAACGATTGTTGAAGTCGCAAGACGACCCGTCGCATGGCCGAGCATCCGCACAAGACGCACGCCCGCCCGCCGCCCGCCCGCCGCCCGCCAAGACACCCAGGCGCCCCCGCCCGCGCGCCATCGAACGGCCGGCCACCGAGCGTTCCCAATTTCCTGGCGGCGCTGAGTGAACGCCGGCCGCCCAAGACCTCCGCCCGCGCCTCGCCCGCGCCCGCCCGCTACCGCCAGCTCACCCCGCGATCGAATGCCGGCTCACTCGAAAGCGTTCCCAATTTTACTGCGGATGGCGCGCTGGCGCCGCGCGCCGCCTGCGTCTCGCCTCGCCGTGCCGCGCCAAGACACCTCAAGCACGCCTCGCCCTCTACGCTGCGTTCTTTTCAAGCCGCGCCGTTGCCTTCCTATATATAGCCTATTTTAGGTTATTTTGTGGTCCAAGTTTTACGTATTTTCTGCTTTTCTCTCGGATTGCGCCACGAACTCGTTTCTTCAATTTTCTTCAATTCGTACTTTGATTCACGCTCGTAATCGGTATTCATTTACTTTAACCGTGATTTGCGAATTCTTGGTACTATCCCGTGATATTTTGATTCGGATTGGAAGTAATTTAATCGTTATTTGTTCATTGATCTTGTTCGATTCGTTTCGCGTTGATTCTATATTTTGTGGAATTGTTGGTTGCTTGATTCGTTCTTGTTTTCCCGCTTTAATAATCAATTCTATGCAAGTGGTGTTGAACTTTAATTTCATGATTAATCGTTCTTTGTTGAATTTCATCGCTTGTTTGGAGATCCGAGTTAATTGCTTTCGATTTGTTTACTGCTTCGTGTTTAGTAGTTAATCATCTAGGGTTTGACAACCTCTAGTTTAGATCTATTGCCCGTAGTTTAGCTCGGGATTGACAACCCCGCTTAGGTTTCTTTGCTTAATTCGTGTTTGATTCCTCGATGTTTCAAAACCCATATTGGTGTTAGAGTGTTTAGGATTTAATCTTTTACGTGAGCAACATGAACATTAGGCCTGTTAAGTTTTCCTTGAGAGACCACTCAGGTTAGCTTTCCTACTATAACACCTAAATGCGATTGCGAGTCAATTAAGAGTATACTTTTGGTTGAACAGAGACCTTGGCGGCCTCCACTTCTCTACTGACGGCCGAAGCTGTCTTCCAATGCAAGGAGGATGAAGATGCCGAGCTTCAGAAACTCCTTGCCGAGGTGCGGGCTGAATTTGGTGACGCTGGGCCGAGCTCCAGGCTTCCTTCCGAAGTGTAGGCAGGCGGTGCCGAGCAGGAAGGTTCTGATGAGCCCCGCCAAGAGGCTCAGGTCAGTTGACCAGTTGTAATAGGTTTGATCTGCCGGGATCATTAGGATCCCGAGCTTTGTACAAACTTCCACTTATAAATAAATACATCTTTTTGAAATGAATGTGTTGTTTCTTGCTTTAGCAATCATCTCCTCGATACGTTGGGCTAGATCACGATCTTTTGACCAAGTTGAAAGAGGTCAGAGGTGCCCTTGCCGAGAAGGATGAATAGGTGATGTTGGAGGGCGTTCGCCGGTGACTCAAACCTTGCATAACGATGGAGTCTTCGAGGTCGGTAGCACAATCGTCGCCAACGGATGAAGCGACTTGGTTGTCAAACGTGTGGTGACCGTCTTGAGCGAGATAATGAAGCCTTAAAGTCAAGATTATCAATCTTGAGGTCCGAAGGTGGATGTTTACGCCGATGGCCTTCAAGGCGTTGATACAATGTGAAGAAGCGCAATTGAGGCGCCCAAGAGAAATTAGCGCGGATCGCTGAAGAGCATGCTGAGTATGAGGCGGTGATCCGCCGATCTGGTGGTATTACCATATCCGAGGCCGATGACCGAGCTCAGATGCTACTGGCCGAGGGTATGGTACTGAGGGACGAGGAGGGGCCCAACAGATTTAAAGACTGCCTCGAAGAGTTGGTCAAATGCTTCCAGCTTTATGAGGTCGTCCGCAAGCGATGCATGCCCGAGCCACGCAGTCATGCTCCCGCCGAGGTGAGGATTGAAGAAGTCGAAGTGGGTGGCGGCTACATGGACCACGCCGAGGTGCTCCGACTGATGGGTTCAGATGTGACATGAATGTCATCTCGTGGTCGGCCTCCATTATCAGGAGCTCGGCGGGGGAGGATGTCAGGTCGGGGGTGAGGTCGTAGCACTGGCAGGACGGCGAGGTCCAGAGGCAGGAGTTCGACCTCGGCCCCAATAGTATCCCCTTCAGGTCAGGACCCCTTTCCGCCTGCTCAAAGAGCCTCGGGAGTAGGTCGCGGCGACATCGATCTCGTCGACTAGGTGGAAGGCACCGAGTTCATCCCGGGTATTCATCGTCGACCCGAGGATTTTGTTTCGAACTGGTGTAGCTTTAGTGAGTCTTGGCGAGGTGCAACTCGAAAACCCGAGTGATATGTATATAGCTTAGAACTTGATTTTTAGTCATGAATGTATTTAGACTGTGTACCGAAGTGTAGAACTTGGTTTTTAGTCGTAAATGTATTTATGCTTTGTACCAAAGTGTATATCTTCCCAATAAAGAGGTGTAAATTGCACGAGATCCGATTTGGACGTCGTTTGCATGTAGATGTTTCAAATTAATGAGTAATATGTATGCAAATTTGCGTAGATGTTCAAATTAATGAGTAACTAGATTTGTGTAGATTTGTCGTCTTCTTTTGAAGGTAAGTTTGCCGGTTGTTTGTAAGAGAAATATCGAAGATGTGGTCCTGATAAGTAAATGCACGCGCTTAGTTGAGTACCTACTTTGTAGATTTGTCATCTTCGCATATGGGCCACGTTTTTGCAAGATTTTTGAAGGTAAGTTATGTTTTATCTAGAGTCCTAGAAAACTTCGTAAATTTTCACATAGATATAAGATAGACTTGAGTAATCCACCATAATAAAAAATATGTTTTATTGATAAGTAAATGACATCGTGCCTCGAATTCAAAAATAGATCCATCCCTCGAGGGCTAACATAATGCCGATGTGAAATAAAAGATTATGTTTTAAGATACCTCCCTTGTTCGTGATTAATATGCCGAGTTCGGGGATCGATAAGTGTACCGGATAGGTGAGCAAGCTTATAGGCCCCTTTGTCGAGGTCCTCGTGGATGCGGTATGGGCCTTCCCATGTTGGATCCAACTTATTAAGGCGCTCGGCTTTACTAGCTTCATTGTTCCGTAGGACGAGGTCGCCCACGAGGAGTGTGGAGGCTTTCACCCTCTTGTTGAAGTACTTTGCTACTTGGAATTTGTACTAGGATTCATTGATGAAAGCGAGTTCACGCCTTTCCTCCAGAGCATCGAGATTGGCTTGTAGGTTCTCCTCGTTGCCATGCTCGGCGAAATTAAGAGTTCTTGGGCTCGGGGCGATCTCATTGGTATATGACCTCGGTACCATAGACCGGTGAAGGGTGTTTCTCGTGGGAAGTCCGAGGTGTGGTTCGTATGACCAGAGGACTTGAGGGAGATTTCAACCCAATCCCCTTTAGCTCGATCTAGCCTCTTTTTCAATCATTGTACGATCGTACGATTCGTCACTTCGGTCTGACCGTTCGCCTGAGGGTGTGCAACCGAGGTGAACTGTTGCTTGATCTGGAGCTCTTCACACCATTCTTTGAAATTTTTGTCGATGAACTGGGTGCCGTTGTCCGAGATCAAGACATGTGGTATGCCGAAGCGGCAAACTATATTCTTCCAAACAAAGTTTTGAATCCTTTTGCTTGTGAGGTTTGAAAGAGGCTCAACTTCGACCCACTTGGTGAAGTAGTCTATAGCTACAACCAAATACCGAAGCTGTCCTGGTGCTCGGTCGAAGGGACCAACGATGTTGATTCCCCACTTCATAAAAGGCCATGGACTTTGTAGGCTACTGAGGTCGGTTTAAGGTAGCTTTTTGACTGTGGCGTGAAGTTGGCACTTCGGACACTTCTTGACGAGCTCGGCCGAATCCAGGATAAGGGTGGGCCAATAATATCCCGACCTCAATGTTTTCTTTGAGAGAGCTCGTGATCCGATGTGGCTTCCACAAGATCCCATGTGAATTTCTTTAAGTACATAGTCCGCCTCTTCTGGCCCAAGGCATCTCAAGAGGGATTGGAGGTAGGATTTTCTATAGAGAGTTCCTTCATGAATAAGGTATCTCTGGGACTTGACCATCATTTATTTTGCTTTAAGCCGATCCTGTGGTAGCACGCCTTCTTCCAGGTAAGCCCGTATAGGAGTCATCCAGTTCGGTTCGGTCTCTGTGATGACGCCTATGTGGGGCTCTTCGATACTTCTGGATTGAACTTCCTCCACCGGTGGATTTGTTGATGACGAGGCTAATTTGCTGAGGACGTCAACTCGGCTATTCTCACCTCGTGGGATTGGGTGAATCGTGTAATACCTGAAACAGGTCAGCATTTCTTTAGCTTTCTGAACGTATTGCTTCATCCTATTGTAGGGAAAACTTATTTTGACCCTTTCCCGATGATCTATCTTGGATGTTTAATTCACCATACATTGATTATATTCCTAGCATGCGTCTATATAATTAATTGCAACACGTAGGGGTTTTCTCATGTTTACCTTTGAATCTGTCGAGGTGGATCGGGATGAACGGATCGAGACTCGTGCTTTGACCTTCTGGACTGTATCCCGGTTGCCCAATCTCCAACGTCGAGTGAGGACGATCTATGGAGAATGCTACAGAAAATCACCCTATTTCTCTCTTCCAAGTTTTCGAAAATCTCTCCTAAAGCTATAGGAATTCTCGAAAATTAGGTTAGGATAATTGTGGATTAACCTTGATCTTATCTCTTACCTTATATTTATAATGCATTACCATAATCCCATTAGGAAAGGATCCATGCATATCCCATAAATATAATAATATCCTTATGGATAAAGAGGATCAAATCCTTACCATAGAGAGAGAGAGGGGCGCGATTTTCTTCCAAGCTACGGGCCTGGATGGGCCAGCCCAGGGATCAAATGCAAGGAATAAAGATGGGCCTCAAATAAATTAATTATCTTATGTTCAGCCCAGAACATAAATTAATTTATAAACATTTATTCATGCCACTAGAGAATAAATCTTGACTTACCCTTTATTACCGAAGGTGAGTCAAGACTTGCACTTAGACATTCTGAATCCCGTATTTAAGATATCACACGTCCATTAATTATTTAGAGCATTCCATTCGCTTAAAATAATTAATATCTTTAATTCCTTAAGTAGTACCACTCAACCTTATTATTGTACTTGAGCTAACTCAACTGCGGGGTTTAGTACAATAAACCTTTAAGCTCCTTAAGGGGCGTCATCATCCTAAGCGGATACGGTGACTCGTCTGAGATAACTAGCATGACATACAAGACCGCCACCACCCAAGATGCGGAGAATATTGGGTTAGAACAAATAACTCTCACCCATGACAAGTCAAAGTGATGGTCAAGAACTCATACTCACCTAATACCTTATCGAGGTTTAGATCATCGTAAGTCACCGAGATTTAGGTTCTTCACAGCGATCGGATAGAAGAACTCATCTCATCGTGATCCATCAATACGTCGAGCGTACCGGCATAGACAAGCAACCAAGTCAAGTTACTTATCTATACCACGACCTATACCGACAACTCGTCCTCAAGTTGTCTCGGTGTGATTCTTTTATATCTCATTAAGCTTGACCAATCATACAAACTTACGTGATCTTCTACACACCGTATGATCTAACTTATATATGAGATAAGGGACACATATATATGCAATCAAGTAATCAATTCAGATAGGAGATTATAATAGTGGTAAAGGAAACATTGTATACAAGCTCAACCAAAAGCGCTTTCAAGATACAAAACCAACAATCTCTCACTTATACTAAAGCAAACTTTTAGTATACAATGTGTCTCTACTAGCTATTACAAACAAAACCATCACTTTGCTTCTCCCACTTATACAAAAGTTTCATTTCTAAGTGGGTGCCATCAAGCGTAATCCGAGTCCTCGAACGTGCACTTCGTAGACTTTTTTGCGCAGCTCTTTGTGAATGGATCCGCTGGGTTATCCGTCGATCAATCTTTTCAATCAAGACGCCCCTCGCCTCACGATTTCTATATACATGGTACTTTCTCTCTATGTGTTTGGTCGCCTTGTGGGTCCGTGGTTCCTTCGAGTTTGCCATCGCACTTGAGTTATCACATAAACTATGATACTCTTGGGCAAACCGGTACCACACCTAGATCCATGAGGTAGTTCTTGAACCATACAGACCTCCTTAGTACCTCCAGGCGGCTACATATTAAACTTCCATGGTAGAATCCGCACGCATCATTGCTTTGCACTCGCCAGATACGGCTCCACCTCCCAAGGTAAACACATAGCACGAGGTAGACTTTTCTCATCACGGTCCACTTGGAAATCCAGTCTCAGATAACCCAAAGGCATTAGACTATCTCGCATGGTAAACCAGCCTATAATCTCGAGTCCTTTCGGTACTTGAGTATATGCTTCTCGCGATCCAATGAGCTTGTCGAGGTTAGGCGATATCTAGCTACTATGCCTACCGTATAGCGAGATATCGGGCCTCGTACATAGCATTGCGTACATGAGACTTCCTACGGCAAGCGCAGGAACTTGTCTCATTTCCTCTATCTCCTGCGGTCATAGGTGATCGCCCTTAGATAAAGGAACGCCATGTCCGAAAGGTAGCAATCCTTTCTTGGCGGTGCGCTTACTAAAACAGTAATCACGGTATCAATGTAAGGCGCCCGAGATAAGCTCAACATTTTCCTCTTGCGATCTCGGTAAACCTTGATCCCAAGAATGTACGCGATCTCCTAAGTCTTTCATTTGAAAGCGATCGGATAACCAACTCTTTACGTCCGATAACAACTTCACATTGTTGCCAACTAGAAGAATGTCATCTACATAAAGTGCAAGAAATACCACATCACGTTGACATCTAAGCGATACACACAACTCTCGCTAGGCATTTGGGTAAATCCATAGACTTTACCACCCGTCAAAGCGTAAGTTCCAGGATCGTGAGGTTTGCTTAAGCCCATAAATGGACTTCTTAAGCTTACATACTAGATGCTTTTCACCCTTCACCACATAACCTTCTTGTTCTTTGCATATAGATGTCTCTACCTTCCTCAAGGTAACCGTTTAGAAAAGCGATTTTCACGTCCATTTGCCAAACCTCAAGGTTGAGTGGGTGCTATGGCGGAAGAATTACGATGGACTTGAGCATTGCTACTGCGAAAAGGTCTCATCGAAATCGATGCCCTCAACTGAGTGTACCCTTTCGTCACAAGCTTGGCTTTAAAAGTCGAAACCTCCATCTGAATCTCTCCTCTCAGATACCCACTTACTACCTATGGCTTCCTCGCCATCCGGTAGAGGTGTCTTTCAGATACATCCATAGTCATTATGGACTCAATTTCTCGAGTCCATAGCGGTGTGCCATGATCTTGCATCAATGTCTTGTATCGCCTCATTGTATGTCCATGGGTCGATTATTGCCTATTCGTTTCTGGGACTAAATCCAAGATTCACCCACGAACATAAATCGCTCGGGTTGACGAACAACCCTCCCACTACGACGAGGCGCCACGGCACAATGGCAGCGGTGGGTGCAGATAACAGTGGTTCTCTATCTTGCACAACTTGTTGGATAGGAGCCACTTATGCAACCGGTATCTCTCGGTGGAACTCGACCCACTTCAATTTCTTGAAGTATCCGTGTCGATCCTCCCACTGACACGACATCTCGCACCTTTCGCTTAATCGGTGGTGGAATCGATCATCTTCTAATTCACGAAGAATGATTTCAACTTTGGATTTATGGTTTGTCATATAATCCTCTTCTAATAATCGGGCATTAGTGTTAATAATGACCTTCCGATCTTTAGGACTATAGAATAAACCACCTTTCGTCCCTCAGGATAGCCAATAAAAGCGACGCAGGTCGGATCTAGCCTCCAACTTGTCGCCTTCTTGTTCAAAGACATGTCGGATCGCCCCATATCCTTATGTGGTTTAAACTAGGCTTGCGCCCAAACCACAACTCGAAAGGGGTCTTTTCGACGACTGGATGGTACTAGATTTAGCAAGTATGCCGCGTTTCTAAGGCTTACCCCTTAACGAAATAGGCAATCGCATAACTCATCATTGATCTAACCATTTCAAAAGAGTCATATTTCTTCGCCTCGACACACCATTTTCTTTGTGGTGTGCCCGGTGTAGTGCGCCGGGAGGTAATCCAACACTTCACTAGATAGTCCATAAACTCATTCGAGGTATTCGCCACCGCGATCGGACCATGATGACTTGATACTTTACCAAGCTTCGCTCCACTTCCGCCTTAAACTCTTTGAATTTCTCAAAGCATTCGGACTTCGGTGAAGCGGTATATGTATCCGCACTCGAGTAATCGTCAATGAAAGTGACAAAATACTGCATACTCTCCACGAGCTTGTGTGGACATCGGTCCACACAGTCGAATGGACTAGCTCTAACACTTCTTTGGCTCTATAACCCTTCGCTTTGAAAGGTCCGGTCGACATCTTTCTTCTATATGAGATTCGCGGGATGGGAAGCGGATGCGTGAGATTACCCAACGCCCATTCTTAGCCGGTCTTTGGATCCTATTTAGATTGATGTGACCGAATCTAAGATGCCAGAGAAATGTGGTGTCATCTTGAAGAAAACTTTCTCTTTTAAGGTTTGTAGATGATGCAACATAGTTATAGGTATTATGTTTGGCGAGAGATAGTATAAAGCGAATTATATAATGTGCCAACACGGATAACCGTTATTTCTTATGATAGAAACACCACTAACAAAAATAATGAATATCCATGAATAAATAATTTTGAAAGCAGAACAAGGTTCCACGAAAATCCGGCACATATAAAACATCTTTTAATACTAAAGCGTTCTATCAAAACATAAAGTAACATCTCGACCATGCGGCCTCGACTTTCGCGCGTTGCCCATGGAGATTGTTATCTCGCCATCATCAGCTCCTTGTCCGCAGGAACCCACGCAGGTGTAACAAACATGATCGATCGCACTCGTGTCACTACCCATGAATGGGTAGAACAAGTTGCTAAACATGTTTAGTTACTAAAGCAAATGGCGTACCTTGAGCCTTGAGCATAGGGCACTTGGCCTTCCAATGCCCGATCTTGCCGCACTTAAGCATCGCCCCTCGTTTGGCTTCTTTGCCTCCGGCAAGGTGCATGTTCTTGCCCCATTACTCCCACTATTTCCCTCGCTTCACCACCTTTGGTGCCCTTTTCTTTTCCATTTTCAACGGAAAATTTGGGCCCCTAGACGTGCTAGCAAGTATGTGCTCCTTTACCCATAACTCCTTCCGCGCCACGAGATCATTAAACAACCGACTAAGTGTATACTCGGTCTTGCTCATGATCGCATTCACGAAAATTCTCAAAAGACTTGGGCGTGTATTGAGGATGATATCGACCGCTTCGCCCGTCATACCTCCTCCCAACCGATCAAGACTATCCATGAGATGAGTCATGTGGGAGACATGTTCATGGATCGAACTTCCTTCTTCCATCTTACTGATAAACGCGCATTTTACACGTTTATTGTTGATATTTAAAGATGAGTTTAGATCAATTAATGTGCGTTTATGTATCGGATCTTAATGTTTTATCTATTTCTAGAAGATCTTGCTCTTGGGTGTTCTTTTGGTGTTGTGTAGGTCTATATGTTGAAAATCGAAGCAAGGAACGAAGCGAGCCAAATGCAAAATACTGGCCCGGTTTAGCGACCAACTAGCGGTCGCTAGCTGGCCGCTAACAACCCCAGACGAGACCCCAGCGAGACCGCGACCGCGACCTCGCACGCGAGCAAGCCCCACGAGAAGTCATCAGACGATTTCGCGGCCATGGCTAGCGACCGCCAGCTGTGGCGCGAGGAAACCATGCAGGCAAGAAGAGGCGACATGAAGCGAAGAGAAGCGAGACATACCGCGGTCGACCTAGCGACCGCGAGAGTGGTCGCGAGATGCATGGCGAAGGAAAATTAGGGTTTGGGGTGTGCCTATATATATGGCAACACCCCCCTCGCGCCCCTAACTTCGCACACACGTTTCCAGACCTCTTTTCTTCAGTTTTTCTTCAGTTTTTATAGTTTTTAGCATTGGTTTTCATATAATTCCATTCTAGAGTTTAGTTGAGCATTGTTCTTCGTTAGTTTTACGTATTGTCTACGATCCGGAACGTTTTCGTCCGGACAATCTTCGCAAAATTCCATTTTTCACTGAGGTTGGGATTCAAGCCCAACGATTGTTCATTAGACGCTTCAATACGGGTTTCATTTATATAACTTCTATTTTTATGGTTAAATCATATTTTATTCCGTTTATTATGTCTGGCTAGAATTCTGTTCTAATCCTAGGGTTTGCATGATCCGATCCTATATGTTGTGATTCCTGTTATCTCTATTTACTTTCCAGGCATTGATTCATGATTCTTGGTGCTTATTTATATGTGTTAATTTCGATCAATCTTGATGCATATCTAGTTGCCGATTAATTACGTGAATCGTATTAATTGTCAATCGATCTTGAATGCACGATACGGTAAACCTCGAGTCGTAGTTGAGATAGGAACATCCGTAGGAAGCTTATTCTTTGTGATATATTTGAGTTGCTTGTTTTACCTAGACGTAATGATGTGGGAAAACTAGTAATCTGACCGCAATTGTCGAATCGAAGTTGTTGGTTATATATGTGATCTTCCATCTTATGCGGATTAAAATTGGCTAATAGGAAGCAGGATAAACATACGTTGTGGATAGGATTAATGCATCCCTGTGGTTAGTCTTTCTTATCTGTTTTTATCATCCGAGTGTTTTATTGCTTTATTTTATTTCTGCATGATTACATCTCGCTTTGGATTAAATTCGAAGCCTAAAATCTTACCAAACCAAATCATTGCTTGGATAATGATGAATTATTGTTGAGTTAGCTTACGTGTTTTCACATTACAATCCACAATGGATCGATACTACCTTACCTTATACTTGTGCGTTTTCGTGTTAGAAAAGTGGCGATCAAATTTTGGCGCGTTGCGGGATTGTTAAGATCATATAGGAATAACTTGACAATTTGGAATTATTAATTCAAGTTATATTTTTATTTTTATTTTATTTCTTGCCAATCGATTTCTTCTTTTCTCCGGGTAGTTTATGTTCACAAGGTCCGGGGACCTCTGAACTACACTTTGATCCGAAATCGAAAATTCACAAAGGAGAAGGAGGCGGGAAAAGAAGAAAGCAATGGCAACAAATCGAACAATCGGAACATTTCTCCCGAAGTAGTGCCGACACCGCTAGCAGATTTCACAATCTGGCACTAATTGGCGACCATGGGACTCGTTGTCCCTACTCGGGAGGCAAGACCGCTGAATTATATGTGAGACCTCCCTCTTGAGCAATTTCAAGGAGGCGGATGGGGCCCAGTAAACGCTAATAACTTTGGTCAAGCCGCCCTAATCGGCATGGTTCGAGGAGCAGTTCGGAGGAGAGTCACGGAGGATCCGAATGCCCATCTCGAGACATATCTCGACATTTGTGACACCATCAAGCAGAATGGGGTGCCACAAGACACGATCCGGATGCGCATGTTCGGATTTTCTTTGCGCAATCAAGCAAAAGCGGTTGAGACCTTAGATCGCTTGGTATCAGCGGTTGGGCGACTACGTGTGAAAAATTTCTCTCGAAGTACTTTCCACCGGCTAAAGCACGAGAAGATCATAGCGAGATTTCCATTTCTCTCGGTTAGGAGATGAATCTTTATTGAGTCGTGGGAAAGATTCAGGGCCTATTGAGAAGGTGCCCACAACATGGATTTTCGAGGGAGCAACAGATTACAGTTTAAATGGTGACACCTCACACAAGGGTATTGTTGATGCATCGTGCGGGGCTGCCTATTGAATAGAGCGTGTGAGCGAGGCCAGCCGCATCATAGAAGAGATGGCGGCCAGCGATTATCGATGGCGATGGAGAGGACACCGGTGGTGAAGGTGCACTCTTGTTGAAAGCGATTGATACGATAATATTATGGGCGATTCACCTGTTGAGAAGTCGGTTTGAGAAAGAAATGAAAGGAAAGGGGTGGCTCGGATAAATCTTTGCGTAATCGATATAAATGAGGTGAGGGCGTGAATTACATCAATCGGAGGAACCGTCACGGGGAATCCGCGACAATCCAAACAATAGAAATCACCCAAATTTCGTCATGACCCTAATAATTTTCAACGACCTCATGGGTTTCTCGATTCGAATGGAGTAATTCAAGAGGCGAAGAAGCGGCGTGGAAGATCGATACAACAAATAGTGATCTGTGAATTCATTTATAAGTAGCAGGCGGAAGATGAATCATTTGGAGTCCTGATGGCGGCAATGGGAAGCATATGAAGATAATGGAAAATCAAATAAGTCGAGATAGCCGCATGCCAGAATGGGCGGCAAGTAGGGCCAATTTAGAGTGTCGGAGGTAAACCCTAAAAATCAACTGTAATGCCATTCGATTGAGGGTGGGCGAGCCTATCAAAATCACGAGAAGGCGAGCGGTGAAAATGGGCCAAAGAAAGAGGATCTCGACGAAGTTCATGATCGCGAGCCCGGCCGCGAGAATCCCGATGTGCGGCAAGGAGGATGTCGCGGCGGTTCTCTGGTAGCGACAAGTCAAGACGCGCCACGAAGTCGATCGAGAGTTTCATGGCGACTAGCGATCGCTAATAATCTTGGCGGCGCAGAAACAAGGCGAAGTTTCGATGCGAGACCTAGCGCTCGAGAAAGCGGCGCGCGCGCGCCAAGAGCGAAGGGCGATGGTGTCTAGTTGCCTAGCGACCTTTGCAGCGATCGCGAGACTGTCATGAAGGCGTCGGTGAAGAAATATCCGTCATCATGCCTCCAATTCCGTTTCCAAGCCGTTTAGCCAAGCCCAAATATGATGAGAAGTTGACCAGGTTCATGGAGATGTTCCAAAAGGTGCACATCAATATTCCTTTACTTGATGCACTCCGAGACATGCCGGGTTACGTGAAGTTTTTGAAAGATGCCGTTGCCAACAAAAAGAAGCTTGGGAAATTCGAGACGATAAATCTGTCTCAAGAAGTGCGATCTTGTCTTTGCGAGAAGAAGTTGCCGCTCAGCGAAGGATCGAGCGGCCACCATAGCATGTGTCATCGGAGGACGACATTCTCCAAGGTTACGTGTGATTTGGGGCAAGACATCAATTTGATCTTGTTGTCCATTTTATGATTGGAGATTGGGGAGATCAAGCCGACCACCATAGCTCTTGGATGGCGAGACACATGGTGACTTATCCGAAAGGGATAGTGGAGGACGTGCTCGTGAAAGTTAATTTCATCTTCCCGGTGATTTCGTTGTTCTCGATATGCGGAGGATGAGAATACACCTCTTATTCTCGGGCGACCGTTCCTAGCCTACCGGCGAGCACCGATCGGCGTGCAAGATGGAGATCTCACCTTGAGTGAGCAGCGAGGAGATGAAAATCTCTATATGATGCTATGAAGCGGCGGCGAGAAGACCATGGAAGGCTGTTTCGGGTTATAAAGCGGTTGTCGCCCACTCAATTTCGATCATCCGACCGGTGGAGTTTTGTATGCAGAACTCGATTTTCTCTGTGAGACCTTGATGAGGCGTGTGATGAGATTTTAGAGTACCTTGAGTCCATCGATGAAGTCAAAGCCCTCCCCGAGGAGTCGATTGCCTTATTTGGATGTGAGGAAGCCGATTGGAGGAGGATGGCGTGGCGAAGAAGGATGACACACCCAAGTTAGAGTTAAAGGCTGCGGACCACCTTCAATATGCCTTCTTAGGCGGCGATGAGGCGATGCCTTGATAATATCTTTGGCTTTGACGGATGAGGAGAGCCTGGCGATGGTTGTCTTTGAAAGCGATACTAATCTGCGATCGGGTGGACTATTTACGATATCAGGGGTGACCCTCGATTTGCATGCGGATCTGTTAGAGAATGAATACAAGCGAAGGTGCAACCTCAACGCCGCTGAATCCGGCAATGCAAGAGGTCGTCGAGAAAAGAAGTGTTGAAGCTCTTAGGCGGGCATGATCTATGCCATATCCGATGGCGAGTGGGTTGGCCAACTCAAGTGGTATCGAAAGGGGTATCCGGTGATCGGAGAGCGAGACAAACGAGCTTTTGGTAACAAGACTGTGGCGGGATGGCGGTTGCATCGACTATCGTGCTTTGAACAACCCGAGGAAGGACCATTTCCCCCGCTTTATTGACCCGGATGTTGGATAGACTAGCGGGGTATGAGTTCTATTGTTTTCTCGATGGATATTGAATTTACAATCAGATTGCCATCATACGAAGATCGATGCAAGGCGGCATTTACGTGCCGTATGGAGTTTTCGCCTATAGCGAATCGTTTGGATTGTGCAATGCTGACCACTTTCGAAGATGTATGATGTCCGTCTTCCATGGGTTGATCGAGAATATTATGGAAGTCTTTATGGACGACTTTTAGTGTTTGGCTCATCGTTCGACCATTGTCTCCACAATCTATCACAAGTCTTTGCAAAGATGTGAGGAGGCGAATCTTGTTCTCAATTGGGAGAAGTGCCTTCATGGTAAAGGAAGGTATTGTGCTGGTCAAAAGTCTCGGCCAAGGTTTGGAAGTGGATCGAGCAAAGATAGTAGCTATCGAAACTACCTCCGATAAATGTCATATCGGTGAGGTTTTCTCGGTCATGCGAGCTTATAGAAGGTTCATCAATGATTTCGGCGATTACAAAGCCTTGTGCGGCTGCTAGAAAGATACAAGTTTGTGTTCACAAGTGAGTGTTTGGGCGTTGAAATTGAAGTTGACGATCTGAGCTCGGTTTGGTATCCACGATTGGGTCACCATTCGAGCTAATGTGCGATGCTAGTGATTGGGCGGTGGGGGTGTTGGGTCGAAAGCGAGATAAGCTTTTACGAGGTTATTTATTATCAAGTAAGACTCGACTCTGCTCAAATGAACTACACACCAGAAGGAATTACTTGATGTGGTCTATGCTTTTGATAAGTTTAGACCTTATTTGGTGAGATTTGTCCACTGCGACCATGCACTGTTGTCTCATTGCGAAGTCATCTGCTGAGGCTCCTTCTTCAGAGTTCGACATGAAATTAAAGATAGAAAGGGCTGCGAAAATGTGGTGGCCGACCACTTCGCGATTGGAGAAGCCGGTCGAAGGAGGATAAGAAGATTGGGATCAGAGAACTTCGAGAGAGCACATCTTGAGCATCATTGATCACACACCATGGTATGCGATTTTGTAAATTACTTGGTGATTGGAGTTTTACCTCCATCGTGGAGTCGTTTGAAAAGAAATTTCTCCACGATGTCGAGTTCTATTATTGGGACGATCATCTACCGCCGATGTGCGATGGTGCGATCGTCGATGTGTTCCCCATGGAGAATGGGAGAACATAATCCACAGTGCCATAGCTCGTTAAATGGAGGACATTTTGCGTGACGAGCGGTGACGATTCGGATTCTATTGGCCGATCTTGAGGATTGTCGGTCTTTTATCAGAGTTGTGATCGTTGTCAAGAATGGGGGCGTCACTAAGAAAGGCGAGATGACGAAAACCATCATGGAAGTGGAACTATTTGGCGTATGGGGATCGACTTCATGGGTCCGTTCCCATGTCTTGTGTATCACGTACATTCTACTTGCTGGAGTCGTTTCCGTTGGGTGGCGATTCCCACGACCGACGACTCAGTAGTAATCAAGTTCCTCCACAAGAATATTCGACTCGATTTGAGTCGAGGCGTTGATCGTGATGGGGATCGCATTTTAATAATAAGTGGCTAGCGATGTCCTAGCCAAATATGATGTGAGCATAGAGTCGCTCTATCGTCCAGCAAATGGGCAGGTGAGCTCGTAACCTAAAGATCGAAGCAAATTTTGAAGAAATCGGTTGTTCGCCATAAGTTGGGCAACAATTAGATGATGCTCCTTGGGCCTGTCGGATGCTTACAAAGCTCCCGTGGGCTATCTTCATATCAAATTGTATTTGGTAAATCTTGCCATTTATCGGTTGAATT
This sequence comes from Salvia rosmarinus, assembly GCA_036937905.1. Lineage (NCBI taxonomy): Eukaryota > Viridiplantae > Streptophyta > Magnoliopsida > Lamiales > Lamiaceae > Salvia > Salvia rosmarinus. Next base: position 77,953 of record JAODLM010000528.1, read on the forward strand.
GGAGCACAAAGCATATTGGGCCCGAGGAGAATCACATGGATTTCGAGGAGGCGGTTTGATGAAAGTGACCATCTTTGGAGCTTGATGAGTGGAGGAATGAAGCTTTTGAAAATTCCAGGATATACTGAGGAAAGAGCTCGAAGTTCCACGATCTTCACATTCGTTCAAAGTTCTCACGGGTAATGAAGTTTTGCTTTACAATGCTCACTCGTCTCTTCCAAAGCTCAAGTCGAGATGATCGGGGCCGTATCGTTTACCGTGCATGCGATGGGGTTATGAATTATTAGATCCGGTGGAAATATTTTCAAGGTGAGCGCATTACCTCAAATCTCTTAAGTCACGCCGGCCAGAAGTCGGTGTACGCTCAGCGAACCGTGATAAAATTCTGGTCGAGCTAGCGACGATAATTTAACTGCTGGTTGGGAGGTAACCAACAGTTTTACATGCTTTTGTTTTGTTGTTTTCGTTTTGTTTTATACATTTTCTTTGTTTGTGTTGTGTCTCGTTGTTTTGTTGGGTCCCAAAGTTTTAATAGCTTTTATTTAAAAAAAAAAAAAAAGTGTCGACCACCCCGCGACGCCGAGGTGTGGTCGGTAAAAAGCGAGCGTTTTATGGTGGGCGGCAGAGCTCGCGTAAGCTTCGCGATCGAGCTCGACGCCGAATCCGATCGACCAGCCCGCTTCTGACCAGCGTTTAACACTGATTTCCCAAATTTTGAAACCTACCGCGCTTTTGGGAGAAAGCATGTCCTCACCTCTCAAGCACCCAGGCACTTTTCTCTCCCGATTTTCTTGCGTTTCTCCATCAAATCCACTCAAGGTATGAACATTTGCTTCATTCTTCATGGGTTTCGTTTCTTGAGCATGATTTGGAAGGATTTTATCCATTATCCTATTGATGTGGGTTATCTAAATTTGAGAAACTAGGGCTTATTTTGTTAGATTTGTTTGGTGTTTGAGCATGGTTAGTCAATGTTAGGTTTATTAATGTTTATACCGTATATTGTTAGTTTAATCGCCTACATTGTTGATTTGGGTTCAAAATCTGAAATATGCTTAAAAATCGTGTGCACTCTTGTTGACATGACTTTGACAGGGCTGGAACTTGAGGACAGTGAGCCTTGTGCTATCCTTGTGACCGTTCTTGTGACCGCTAAATGTTGCTTGCGACCACCCCTGACCAGCGGTGTGGTGAAATTCAGCGACCCGTTTGAAATTTTTTTTTGTGTGTGTTTCCCCACCCTTTTGTCTTGCTAGATTATATGAAAATTGGAAATAATTTGACTAAGTTGAAGTTTGGGATCTATATTGAGCATTTTGGGTTGGCGTTGTTTTATACATCATAACGCTATTTGAAATATTTTAGGTACAATATGCGCGTACTCACGGTCCTGGCGCAAGGCAAGCATTGTCTCCACTTCCACGACGAGCTACGATGAGCCCACGAGCTACGATGAGCTCCACGCAGAGCCGCGCAATCGCCACCAAGATGAATCGATCCGGTAATTTTGGGTAAGCGTCGAATGACTCGTCTAAAGCCGTTGGAATAGATTGGTGAGATTACGACGCGGCATTCAAGGTTCATGTGCATCAACACTTGTCGAAGATGGGTATAGCTGGCGTGGCGTGGTTGGCGAGAGATCGGGTGTACTCGATTATCACGGACTATCTAACATACGGATCGTGTTTGGAATTCACTGTCGACTATCCTTCCACAAGACAAGCGGAATGCGGATTACATCACGTTCGAGCGACAATGAGCCCGTCAGCTGTCGTGGATGAACTAAGCGGAATAATCAATGGAAATCCGGAGGCAACTCATCGGGGTGTCGGTACCACGATCAAAGTGTATGAAAGTTCATGGACTCGGACTCGAGCACACTCCGTACTATGATGCCTCGAGATCGAAGGCTAGCTCGATCGGAATCCGGCGTCCGTTCTTCCCGGCTCATCCGTTCACCATACATGGCGTTCGAGCGCCGACCTTGTTCTATCGAAGACATGTGCATCTACGATTGGAGCCATAGTTCACGGAAGATGCATGCGGCATGTTCCTAGCTCAACACTTCCACATGTAGTCCACGGTTTGGGCGATTCAAAGATATGCATAGGTTTCATTACCCCATTTCTGATTTTGGGGTAACAATTCGAGAAGTCTCTACTCACGATATCTTCTGGACAAGCCGTGCTTTCGTCAGCGTTCTGAGGCACCCGGGCGTTACCTAGGCTGCTATATGATCAAAATGGCCAATCGATTTTCCGTCTACCAATCTAGAGCTCACGGTATAAGCGCTACTTTCAGCGGATGCGATTGGAACTTAAGCTCTGCGACTATGAATGGGCGCGGTGAGCGTGAGCATGGCGAGATCGGTGAGCAACGCATGAGCGGCGAGAGTAGCCCCGAGGCGGCGGCATATGCACCGCCACGTTGAAGCGATCCGGGATTTATGATCGATTAGATCAAATAGATGGTCGTCTAAACCACATTGGCGGGCGACCTCGATGATGGAACGAGACAAGCCCTCTTCACCCAACACCGAGCACGTCTCGAGCAACAACGTAAGATGATGGAGATGATGCGTGATGGGATCGATGGCGCGGTTTATCCGCCAAGATGTTGGCATTCGGTAAGTTTTCTCTCCATCTCTTACGCAAACCTTATTCTCACTGATTCACAATAAGTTTGGGGGTAAACGAGTTTGGTTGGTTGAGAATCTGTTTATTTTTCTATGCTTTATTGTTAAGTTGTTATGCTTTGGGGTCTTTGTCGTGTTTTGTTTCTTTGTTACGTTTTGTGTATCGCATCAGAGTTAAGTGAAGTGTGTTAATCCATGTGATAATGATAGAAATTTTTGTGAAATTTAAGATAGTGCACATGATATGTTAAAAATCGCATGAATGACTTGAGATTGCTTAAACTTGTTTTTCACCATTGCTTATCTGTGAGACTTGACTTCTTGTATACATATCTTGATCTGATTTCTTTTAAATTGTGTGATATCGTGCATGTGATTATCTTCTAGAACTTGCCATTTTACGTATCGGAGGCGATATGTGTTTGAATTTGGAAAGGATAAAGGCCATCTTTGTTAACCACATATTCACCCAAACACTAACTGATGATATACCATTTGTTGTTCTTTTGAGCCTTTATTAGACTTTTCTTTCGATTAACGGATGATAGGAGGTGAGGATGGATATGGAATCAAAGGGGTTGAAATTTTGATGTAGTTATGGCAAGGAAAAACTATTATTAGAAGTACATCTATGGTGAAGAATAGTACCTTTGTTGTGAATGATAAACCCTATAAGCTCTAGAAAGAAAAGAAAAAAAAAAAGCATGATAAGTTCACTATGTGTGTTGAGCATAAAGGTCTTTAATCAAAGTATAGGTACATACGTGGCATAAAAAGTCGATTGTACGTTGGGAAAGAGAAAATGAACAAAGTCCATATGTGTGAAAAGTATAAATGGGGTGCTTGGAATATTCTTGAGTCACTTAGCCATATATTATCCTACCTTAACCAATGTGCTACATTACAACCTATGAAAAGACCTCTTTGATCCTAATTTGAACACAATGGCGGTGGAGATATTAGAAATGGCGAGCCTATGGTAAGATGTTGCATTGCATTGATGGTTGAGTGATACGCTCCTTAATATCTTTATGAGTTTGAGTGTATCCTCATATTTTACACATGCCGTTGTGAGGTTGAATTAAATGAGTTTTGCCTTCATTGTTGTTTGTGTTGAGTTGACTAACGTCGTCATGTGGCTAATGTTTTGGCGTTAATATGTTTACGAGCTTAGAATGGTTATCATCTTTACTCGCTCTTGATCTTTCGTTGTGTCTTTGTTTTGGTTTTGTTTGAGGACAAACAATGATTTAAGTTGGGGTTTGATAAGCGCCTTTTACCGTTTGTTGATATTTAAAGATGAGTTTAGATCAATTAAGTGTGCGTTTATGTATCGGATCTTAATGTTTTATCTATTTCTAGAAGATCTGCTCTTGGGTGTTCTTTTGGTGTTGTGTAGGTATATGTTAAAAATCGAGCGAAGCAAGCAGCAGCCAACATGCTGGCGCCGAGTTTCTAGCGACCGACTGGCGGTCGCTAGGGCTGGCCGCAAACAGCCAGCGAGCAAGCGAGACGACCGCGACCTCGTGCGCGAGCAAGCCCCACGAGAAGTCTTATGCGATTTCTGGGCGTGGCTAGCGACCGCTAGCGATCGGAAAAACCATCTGACATGGGCGACGCGCGAAGAGCGCCTGAGACATACCTGTGATCCGACCTGCGCCGTGAGGGTTGAGTCGTGAACCTGACGAAGGAAAAATTAGGGTTTGGGTGTGCCTATATATGGCACACTCGCACTAACCCTTACCGTTCCCGGACCTTTTTCTTGATTTTCTTGATTTTCTGATTTTAGCATTGGTTTCATATAATTCCATTCTAGAGTTTAGTTGAGCATTGTTCTTCGTTAGTTTCGTATTGTCGATCCGGAGCGTTTTCGTCCGGACAATCTTATAAAATTCGTTTTTAGTTTGAGGTTGGGATTGACCAACGATTGTTCATCGGGCAGCTTCAAGGGTTTCATTTATATAATTTATATTTTATGGTTAAATCGTATTTTATTAGTTTATTATGTCGGCTAGAATTACATTCTAATCTGAGGGTTTGCATGATCCGATCTACTATGTTGTGTTCTGTTATCTCTATTTACTTTCGAGGCATTGATTCATGATTCTTGGTGCTTATTTATATGTGTAATTTACGATCAATCTTGATGCATATCTAGTTGCGATTACAATCGATCTTGAATGCATGATACGGGTAAACCTTGAGTCGTGGCGAGATAAGAACATCCGTGGAGCTTATTCTTTGTGATCTGTTTGGGTTGCTTGTTTCACTAGAGGCTATGATAATAGGAGAAAACTAGTAATCTCAGTGATTAATAAATAGCGAAGTTGTTGGTTATATATGATCTTCCATCTTATGCGGATTAAAATTGGCTAATAGGAAGCAGGATAAACATCGTTGTGGATAGGATTAATGCATCCAGGGTTAGTCTTTCTTATCTGTTTTTATCATCCGAGTGTTTTTTGCTTTATTTTATTTCTGCATGATTACATCGCTTTGGATTAAATTCGAAAACCCTAAAATCTTACCAAACCAAATCATTGCTTGGATAATGATGAATTATTGTTGAGTTAACTTACGTGTTTTAGCATTACAATCCTGTGTATCGATACTACTTACCTTATGCGCGTTTTAGTGTTAGAAAAGTGGCGATCCTTATCGTAAGTTTTCTCATTGTGTGGAAGCGGATGTCCGATCCGATTGCCCAAACTTACTCTCGAGACTTGACCATATTTGATCGGCGTCTACCCGATGATCTTTGCATTCAAGCACCTTGGACATAGTAGTCATCATATAGCATTTGGCCATATTGTTTGACTTATGCAAAGTCGCATGACTCTCATTGCTCATTAGTCGATCGTCGATAGGGCATCGGGTTTAGGAGTAGTGAGAACAAATATGTGTTCTTGACGATAAGAACATATTCCATGTTTCGTTTCCTCGATAAAATTCGGACGGATAAAGATTTTGTGCGACATATTGATAATCGATGTAGAGACATATCGAAAGATAATGTAAACACATAAGCATCGATCGCATATAATTAATACAATAATATTGTACTTTTGATAAAACAATATTATGAAACCTCAATTCGAAATTCCATACGAGCCGAGCGTGTGGGCGTTTACACATGAACCCCTCGACCGGACTAAAATATCCTTTTAGTCGTTTAATTTCAATCCATGTCAACTTATCCTTATGAAAAATGAAATGTGATTGGACCTTACTGACCACATCACTATCGCAGAAGGGACTTAGCGGGAAGGTTGTCTTGAGGTGATGTCTAAGCAATTACCAATTTTAACGATGAAATGAATTCTTAAATTGGCATACTCACTAGGACCATACCTTCAATCAAATTCCTTTGTTATCTCATTTTATACCCATCTCTAGAGACTTATGAAAATCGCTTGCATCGACCCACGGCGTGTGGGCGTTTACATGAAACTCCCTTCTCGATAGATTTAAAATGTTTTATTAGAAATCTCATCTAACAAACTTATGATAAGCAGAGCAAGCAAGCCACGCGTGTGGGCGTTTACTCACGGTCGTCTCACTTTGTTTAGAGATCAAAAAGTGGAGTCTTGATATTTTAATTTTAAAAATTAATTTGTCGGGTTGCTTGCTTGTCTTTTTGTTCAAAGGTTTGTCCATGCGAGATCACGTAATCCTAACATGTTTTCTATAGAACTCAACATGTAAAACATGCATGAATTCTAAAATATGCTGAAGCGATAAACCTAGCATCTTACTATCGCGTCGAACCAAAACATCCAACATGCAGCATACAGACTTGAGCGATTAAAAATAAAATAAAGCGTTCGCCGTGGCCGCTCGTGGAACGCACTTTCTTGCCTAATCTATTACCTAGAATTGCAATCTGGATCTTCTAAACTTTGAAAAAAATGGGCCTCGCGTGCAGCCGGACGGATTCGTCAAAATTGGATTCGGGCCTAAAAATCGGTTAAGTGGAAAAGCGGATGCTGGGCGGGTTTGGACGGGTTGGCCCAAGATTGGGCAGCAGCTAAACACGGCAATAGCTATGCCCATGCCCTCCTGCCCTTCTCTGCAGCTTTCTTGAGAAAATCGCGGGTGAGGTTTCTGTGAATCTCGCCGCATTACGCCGGGCGTCAGCCGCCTTCGCGCGCCAGTCGCCCGAACCGTCGCGTCGCCTCGCATCTTCCTCAGATCGCGAGCGACTTAATTTCAAATGGGTTGTTGTTTCCAATGATTTTGGAAAAGAAAAAAATTGATTTAAATTGAAAAGTTATTTTCAAAATAATTGGTTGTAGATTGAAAGAGTTGAAAACTACGGGAGTTGATAAATGAATGATATGAGAATACTGTTTATAGCAATATATGTTATGAGTTGTGTTTACTCTTATATCGAAAACCTGTAGAGCGTAAAGTAAATGAGTATGTTTCCGAGACATAGACTCTTAAGGCGGATCCTTGTTAAGCCAAACAGTATGAGACATAAGGTATCCCGATTGAGCGGAATACTAAGGAAGAGCGAGAACATAGAAATTATAAGAATCCCGATACGGACGGATGCGAGGATGACAGCGAGTCATGATAGCGAGCGATTGTAGCGGAGGTTAGCCTTGCTGAATCACAACCTCTCTATGTGAAGAATTTGAACACTATATGTGCTATTGCTATCGTGGCAATAATGAAGAATCAAGCATAGCGTTAAGAAAGTATGTATAAAAGAAAGATAGAATTTTGAGTATTGCGAGGCATGTGATCAAATGTTATGATTCGAATGAAATAAGGAATTCATAACCCATGATAAATGGTGACCACAGCCTTTACCGAAGGCTAGACATTGAAAGTCTGTTCTATCCTAAGAGACCATCAACATCTTTCAAAGACCGAACTAAGTAGTTTCATAAGAACTTAGGATTATAGGATATAAAATTTTGGTTCGGATGATTTTTCGACTATAAGTCCTTTATCTGTATAGCCACACGGGAGGTTATGCGTTCTACTAGATGTGCGAGGAGATGGCGTCGGCAAGTTCTTTGCTCACTTCATGCATCAACGGGCTGTTGTACATGCTTCGTGATCGTCAGTACTATGATGTACTCGGCGTGATTGTAAGGCGCACCAGGGGTGTACAGAGATATTGTTTGAATACATATATAATCGTCGAGAGAGCTTAGATCTTGAGGTAGACTTACCCGTTTCTTGATCCGAACTACGTATTCATGGTATCTGACTGCACCTTGTGGACCGTATATCCACTGGCGAGAATACACTAGCGTGATGAGAATCCTAGTGGCTCAAATAGGAAGTGCCTCATGTCATCGATGGACACAGTATTCTTGCTGGTGTGGTAGGAACATATTAGAGGATGCTTCTAGTCCCAGATAAATCACTTTTACGGTCCTACAGTTAGTAGGATTCGAGCCCGTCATTGCTCGCTCGGACCATCGCTTTTGATCATTCCATGCTAGCACCCTCTACCTACTGGCATTTCGGTCGTTAGGCGCCCGTACGGATACCCGATCGTGAGATTGGCCAATCCGTGATACTTAGCGCGCCGTGAGAGAAGTTTGTGCCCTCTTGCTTCTCCCGTTTCGAGGCAATGCAATGGGAGATCATGGGTGAGATCATGAGACTTAGCTACTATGGAAGAAGCTAGAGTCTTTATAATCGAGACCATGATTCCCCATTTAGTCTTTGAGGTCGAAGAGGTAGGACCTAGAGGGATCACGATGAGGACACACTGCTGACAATGAAATAAAGGAATTGATAGTACCCATACTTCGGTCGACTCGGCCACTGTGAGCCTATTTATACCACAGGCGATTATGGATCTAGTTCTTAAGACTAGATAGTGTTTTGTAGATACTTTTGTATATCTTGTGATGCATCTGGAAGCGATAAGTGGTTCGACACGAACTCTTATTTTGATGACCTCGGTGGCGTTTAAATATTTATGCATCCGTGATTGAGTCGTGGAGGATCTTGATATTGGTTTTGGAGCATCATACTCCGTACCTATCCTCTTTTGGTAAATCTCAAAAGCGAAGAAAATTCTTGTAGAGGCATTTGATTTGATATGATGATAGCTCATCGAAACCCGTTGGTTGATGTCGTATTATATGATGTTCGCGATGTTAAGAATAAACGGTGAACATGTATATGGCGACATGCTCAAGGTTCTAGAAATCCTTTCAATTAAAGCAACAAAACCACTACCACTTTGCACCGCACCCATCATCAATCTCTGCTCAACTCGCACATCAAAAACGATGACGGTGGCTACAAAAGTACCTGGACTCATTTAAAACATTTTTTTGTCAAAAGTTATCGAATCGCCACACAATAGCACATGAGGATTTTAGTTAAGACTCATACCTATCAAACATTTTATCATTTTTCAAAAGCGTTCGTCAACTATTTTATCCATGTTGCTCCATATCTCGATCATTCATTCATCATTCATTCGCTCATTCATTCACAGACATGGAGTGGCCACTCACATAGTCGCCGTGACCGGCCGAGGTAGCTAACCTTAACACACAACACATCGTACACAATCCGAAAGTTAGTCCTCAACTAAGTCGGATCCGATCACCTTTTTTACGCTGGACCAACTCATTCTCATACCACGCTGATATACCAACCTCGGACAGATCACAACAAAACATAAACATTTGCGCTAATAACAGCTCATGGAATAATATTTCATAAAGCTTTGTAAATCATGTTGAGATAGATATGCATATCATTTTTGTTTCAAGAGAGCCCACCTCAAGAATTGTCCTTCAAGTACTGCTAGCGATCCTCTGTTGTTGCTACGCCCACTGGACCTTGTCAACGAAGAAATATAATTTAGTATGTCATTCGCTTCTTTCGAGAAGTATCGTAATATTCAACGACTCGATATCCTTTAAGTCTGGGTTTTAGGATTTTCATATCGCAAGACTCAATTAACAACCAGATTGCCTATTCGATTAGTCTCGCCATAACGATAGATGACACTTTGTCATTGCATTCTCCACGATCGATGTTTCTTCACGCCGTTTCGATAATTTATGAATCTTAAATTCATAACTATTCATCACTTGTTAAGCAGATCAACGATTTCGAGCTCCAATATCTCATTCATCACTATCATTTCTCGCCGTGTTTCTCACGCCTCCAATTTATCGAGAAACACATATCTACAAGACACAATCGATAAAGGTTTCTTATAAATCAATCATCTTCTAACAATCGTTCTATAAATTAAAGTTGCTTAAATAATATTTTCTCAAGCATCTACTGACATAATCAACTCATTAATATTTAATTAAATATCAAATTTAATTAAATAGATCCATAATTAAAGCTTAATTAAATGGATCAATTAAAGTCCAATAACATTTGATTAATCAATCAAATTAATTTAATTCATCTTAGATATCCATTAATTAGATTTATTTCAATCACACATTTGTAACAATTTACATAAGGTTCATCTCACATAAATAAATCACTTAAAAGAATAATTTCAATTATCCCTTAACATAATTAATTAATTATGTTATTCAATTTCTAAAAATTAGACTTTATTCAATATAATGAATTTAATTAACTCTTTAAATAATTTATATTTAGATTATTATTTAATTAATTACTTAATTAATCTCAAAATTTAATTACTAAAATTAAATCTCATTTTAATTAATATAGAATTTATTCAATCCTTAATTAAATTTTAATGGATCATAGATGAATAGTTCAAGTCCATTACCAAATTAAATTCTTAGCCCAATATTGAAAATAAGTCTCAAGCCCATCTTCAATTTAATTAAAAGTCCATATCAATTTAATTCAAGAGTCTTCTTCCATTTAATTTAAAAGCCCATAGCAATTCATTCTAAATGCCCATCTTCATTTAATTCTAGAAGCCCATCTACATAGGTCCAATACCATTTTATTTTAAACCAACCCACATCATATAGCCCATTCTCCTTCTTTTTTCAAATTTACAATCATGCCCAACACCAAAATTTTCGCCCAATGAAAATAAGGCCCAAACCAACATAAAATAGAAACCCTAGAGCCCCTCCCCAACACTCATCCGCCTATCTGAACTCACTGGGCGCACACACACCGCGACCGTCGTCTTCTTCCCACGGCCGCCGACGAGTAGCGCACGCACCACCGCCTGCTACCTCATGTTATCTTTCTTCACTCTTCCTTATCACAACTACACACACGCATCGAGACTTCCACCGCCCATTCATGGTCGACATAGCCGTGCCGCCATCGCCGCCATCTCTCGATCGGGCACGCCATCGGCGCGAGTCATGACGCCACCGTGACCTCGCTCGCTTCTCTCGCTCTCAACAACTCATGCATCTCTCTCTCTCGTAATATCCCGAGATTTAAAGCTCAACGATAATAAAATCGTGAATTGGTTTCGCCTCGATAATTAAAATAGTAAATTATCAAGGATTAATTTGGATTATCTCTCGACACTAAAATTTTTATATCATATTCACTAATGATTAGTGAATCAAGGAATATAAAATATATTATTCCTTTGATAGTGTTATTCTAATATCGATTATATGTCATAATTAATTATACGTATTTTTTCTAAATGACTTAAGCTTAGAATTGAATTTCTTTGTAAAGAAATGAATAAATAAAGTGAATTTCACTTTATTATGAGCAATCTAGAATGATTAGACTTCAACGTTTGAGACGCTTCAAACGCCAACGCTTTGAGACTAATGGAGAACTTAGTCAAATGATCATGGAATTATGTTATTTAAATTCCTATGATTATTTTATGTAATAATATCATTATTTATCATTTAAATAATGCTTTAGAATTAAGAATAGAAATTAAACAAAATGTACTATTTTCAAACCCCATTTCAAAATTAGGTTTGTGAATTAAAAATAATCCTAAATAATTTTTCTATGATTTTAATTTGTCATCAAGAACATATAATATGTCATATAGCTATATATTAGCTATTTAATACAAGAAAATAAAATGTAGCATTATTGTTCCTTTAAGATTCAAAAATTGCATTAATAAGTATTATTGAATTAAGTGGTTATCCAATTGATAATATAATGCTATAATTATATTATTTAGATATTTTTAAGGATAATGTAATGTATTAAATCAAGTGATGCAAGTGTAGGATTTTACACCTATTTGACTAAAATGTTGAAGAATTGAGGAGAAATTGTACAAAAAGGTTATGCTTTTAATTATGAGATGATGTGTAGATAATAAGCATTAATTAAGGTATATAGCGTAAAGTAAAATTTTATCCTATGTCTATATGATGAGACCGAAATTTCTAAGAATAATACATGTAAAGTTTGAAGATATTAGTATAATGTCGACTTTTCAAAGATGTATGTTCCTAAAGTGATAACCATATATTATTTTGATAATGACAATTATAATGCATGAACATGAGTTAGGCAACAAAATTCTTCTATGCTATGTGACTACCATATATATATATATATATATATATATATATATATATATATATATATATATTGTATTAAATTGTGATCTTGTTAATTCCTTGATAATTATGTGAATTAAATTAGTATAAATTAGTTATAAGATTATATGAGGTATTAAAGCATGAGAAAATAGAAATTTTATCTTATGATCATGAAATGGCCAAATATATATATATATGTACAAAGTTTTTAAGTTTTATTATTTCATGATAATATTTGTAAATATGGGAAATTATTATATAATTAATCCATATATGATATAATATGATATACTATGTCATGGATAAGGTGACTTATCAAATTAAGTAAACATAGTATATTTATATATATATAATGATAATGATATATATTCAGTAACTAATTGTGCAAATTGTTAAAATAATAGCTATGTGTTAATTAATTTATAAAATATGATTTAATAAAGTATAGGTGATTAATTAAAATTTGTTCTATTATTTTGTTAGTGGACTAGAATTTTAAGGATTTTAGTACAAATTTTCTATGATTTCTTGTGAATTATTCTTGAGTTATGAAACAAAAGTGGACATATACTTTATTAGGTGTCCAAGCATGACATAAGAATGTAGTAAATAATTAATAAAATCATGTCCTCAGATGCCAAGTGGACAGAATTGCTAGGACAAATGGGGAAATAATTGAAATCATATTAGGTATTTTGTACAAGGGACTAATACATCTTTACTTAAGGATAAGATCATTTTATCACATCATTTGCTGCAAAAAATAGAGAGTACCGAGAGCTTGAGAAGAAAAGTTAGGTTTTCAAAATTTTCCTTCTTTAATCTTGTGCAACCAAAGTTCGTCATCAAAATCGAAACCGATTAAAAGGTTAGGAATTTCATGCTTTCTACATGTTGAATCTTTGAAATTCATCCATGAAATTTCATGTTATGCTCATATGCTATTATTTTTGAAAATATAGAAGAACATGCTATGATGTTTTGTTGTTCATTAAATATGTTTATATGTTGTAGTAGAACTTATATATTAAATTTGGAACAAAGTTATGCATGTATGATAATTCTTAGTAATGGCTAAATGAGTAAAGATTCCATGTTAGTTAGATGATTTTAATTGTTGATTTAAGCTTGGAATAATGACCTAGGTATTAAATATGCTTATGAATTTATGTAGAATTTTGAAAATATATGCTTAAGGTTTCATAATTACCAAAATTTCAAGGGATTATTATGATGGTATATGTTTGATATTTGAATGATACTATAACATATAAGTGATGTAGATTCATAATATGATGTTGTATGAATTTATGGAATTTAAAAATTAAATTACCTAAGTCCCAAATTTCAAAATAAGGTTCTAGTGTATATTGATGTATGAGTTGTAATTGATCAAAATTATGTTATGGTAATGATATATAATGTGGATTATGTGTTGTGTAATTTAATTGAAATTTTTGAAAATGTTTGGTGGATAATTTGAAATTACCGAAAATAAGAGTGATAAATTAGGTAATGTACAAATTTTATATGATCAATGTTATTACATATTATTAATCTCATGAAAATAATGTATTATGTGAAATTATAAGATTTTTTAGAAGAATATTAGTATATGTTATGATAATGACCAAAACTTATATTATAAAGTATATAAGTTTTAAAATTATATTATCATGTAATAATTACATTTTGTGTTCTAAAATATGTTTTAGTCATGTTATGAATTTATGTGATTTTGAAATAAGGAATATTATGTGTATGTCAAACTATTATGTTAGGTGATATAATATTTGAAAAATATTATATAGTATGAAAGTTAGATCATACTTATGAATAAAATTAAGTATGATTGTTGGTTAACGTGAAAATCGTGATATATGATACTATGATAAGAAATCGATTGAAAATCGATTATTACACATATAGTTATTTTCAAAACTATATGTTATAAAGAGTCAAAATAGTCGATTTTAGTCGAAACATATGAAATATGTTAATACCGGTCATAAGTTATTATAATCGCTTCATCGGGTACGAAAGGTTCTAAATAAGTTGTCTCGATATAAAGGGCTATTAAGTTGATTAGAAAAGGGCACGATTATTATTAAGGTTTATTAGACTTAATATCCTCGAACAACGCGACCGACGCACTAAATTAGTTTCTTACGTAAAGGTGGGACGTGATTCACCTGTCAATAAGAAAAGACCTTAGGATCACACGCACTGTGTAGCTTTACTTTACTCACTAAAGATAAAATGCTTACAACATGTTTTATTTATGATGCTTATTCAAGAAATGTTGATGAAATGTTTTATTTAATTACCCGCCCAAATATTTATGTTTTTATGTATAATCCATCCACGAATGTTGATGAATGTGTTGGTTCGCCACCAACTTATGAATGAAATTGATATCGGATCCTACCGGACGGGTTGTACCTGGTTAACGGTACACTTAAGTGGTGACTGAGGCCGAAAGGACAATTTCCGGTTTCACAACGGGCGTAGAAGGAGGCCTACTTTACGACGGTAATGATAATGACGAGATAAGGGATAAAATGGATATGGATCATACATAAAAGAAAGTATGTCCGCCGCATAATTGTTTATGAACCGATGAAAAGTTTTGGTTAGACAAGGCATATTTTAAAACCCTGTGTTATAGTTGCAAGGTAATTTAAAGTTATAAATGTTCGCATGAGTTCATCGAGGTATTCTCACTCACCGCATGTTTGTTTTTTTTAAATGTGCAGTTAGTAAGACGGACGGGGTGTCGAGCAATGATCTTTTGTTGTCGATATGTTTAACTCGATTCATATCACAAATATGAATTCACATGTTTCCGTGATAGAACACCTTGTTATGTTTTGAAACGGTTGTCAATACCTTCGATGATCAATCCTTTGTTAGAAATCTGCTTCAGTTCCATATGTACATTATGTGTGCTATTCTCCAATGGTCAAGTTCTAAAGTTTGTCGATTATATGTTTCACAAGTTCTCCAAATGGTCATTTATGTTCTCGACATCGCTCCAAGTAATAGTCCTTATTAATCCGTCATTCGATTAGGGGTTACACTCTCTCTACACACACGCACACCGGACGGCACACACGCAACTCCCTCCCTCTTCCTCTCGGCGGTGCCGCCGCCTCGCCGGGCACGACCACGCCTCGTCACGACCACGGCCCGCCCGCCCATCTCCCGTCGATCGACAGCGAGCCCCAGTGGCTCGTCCACGCCTAGGTTCAAAGGAATATGCCATTATGTTCTTAGATTCTATTTGCCATTGTTTATGTAATTCACTAAATTCGAAATTTATTCCAGATCTTGTAAACCTTGTATTGTTAACGACTTTGTGTTGTTGTTGTGAGCATGGAGTGGTGCATGTGTCGGTTTTTCCGAGATAACCTATGTAAATGTGTATATGTGCGAGAAGATATAAACTTGTTGATGATTTACCTGGATTATCTCTTCAAGTTGTGCGAGAGTATTGTGCTAAGCTAGAATAATTTGCGTAAATGTAAACAGAGTTAAGAGCAACACCTTATCGCTTGGAAGAAAGGATGATAGTTGTTAGATCTCAATTCGCTTTGATCGAATGGATAGCACTTTCTTGAAACAACAAAGGATAAAAGTTGTTAGCTGATCTCAGAAGAACACGAGAATACAAAGAAGAAAATGGGTTCTTACATTGTTGGTGGTCGTCTTCCGCTATTGTCGAGCTCGAAAGGGAGAAAATGCGAGTTAATCAATATGAGAGGAGAGAAAATGTGATGTCAGAATGTTTCATGGATAGTTTCGTGGTGAAAAGATGAGTATTTAGGGAAAGTAGAGTAAAGTAGGTAAAGTGGAATATTTTGGGAATAAAATGATGTGGTTCGACTAGATAGTTTATCCAAGATAAAATATCTCGTTCGACTTATAACCGATTCGTTTCCCGACATTCGCTTAAATTTTCTGCTCGAAAATAAAATCAAACGTCAACGATTATAAAATTTAATAATCGCCTAAATTCAAATCTCGATTTAGCTAAAGAAATTAGTAATCAAAGTTTTAAATTTCTGTATTACATACCATCCCCTTAAAAAAAATTCGTCTCCGAATTTGCTAACTTGGGAAAAGATATGGGTATTTCTCATTCATAACATATTCTAATTCCTAAGTTGTTTTTTTTTTTATCTATTGTGTCGCCATAGAACTTTTTCATCGGTATTTTCGTTCTTTTGTTTTGGATATGTCGCCCAAAATTTCGTAGATAATTCTACATAACTCATATTATCATCGAGACAATATCTGTTATGATTTTACATGACGGGTCATATGTACTTTCTAAGTTGTGAAACGGAACACATTGTACACATTCCCAAAGCTTAGCGGTAATGTCACCAGAAGCTATTGGTACTATCGCTTCCAATATTTCATGTGGTTCTACTAAACTTGGTCGCAACTCCCCTTTAATTCATTAATGGGTCCGTCTCACAATCATGATCATCTTTCTCATAGAGTCGGGTCCTACTACTCTTCTTTTCTCCCACTTTATCCCCGTAGTGGTGATCGATATTTTTCCATAAAGCGCTTGTATGATGTCATTCCAATAGTTCTTGATTAATCGTTAGATATTCCACAAGTGGTAACACTTGTTCCAAAATTTTCTCATCTCGTGACAACACCTCAATATATCTCAAGCGCTTGATGGTCCTCTGCATTGTCTTTCCGCTTGGGGAACGCTGATCAAATGCAATCGAGTTTCAAATTCATTTTGTAAGCTTGTCCAAAATCGATGTAAATTTTGAATCTCTATCGATATGATAGTCCTCGAACTCTATACAAACGCATTTATCTCTAACATACAGCTATGCTAATCTACTGATCCATATATTATCGAATTGGTAGAAAATGCGCCTTGGTTAAACGATCAATGGTGACCCACCCAGCGGTATTTTCTCGTGATTTGGGTATCCCGAACAAAATCCATGGCTATTTCATCCCATTTCATTCTCGTATGTCCAAAGGTTGTGGTTCCATACGATCGGGAAGTGTTTTCACTTGTCGACACGTTAAACAACGCTTACGATCAAGCTACGCCTCGCTTATTATATCCCACCAAAATTTTCTTTGAAATCTCGACATTTTGGTGCTTTGGGGTGTGTAATACATCTCATGGCTTCTCTCAAGATCTCACTCTAAGCCTTTCGCCTTTAGAAAATACACACTGCCATCATATAGCAAAACATCATATGTTGCTACCAAAATTTTGTGGTCATTATTCTGATTTGCTCGCATTCCTCCATTATGCTCTTCTTCCGAGCTTCCAAGATTCGAGTTTAACTGGATTGCAATCAACGCGTAATACGCCTTCTATCGCCCAAAGCGGCTCTATAAATTGATGTTAATCCTCCAATTGCTTATAAGCATCTCCTCACGACCGAGGAGGCATCCCAAACTAGGGTTAGATTTAACCAAGGCATCCACAATATTAGCCTTCCTCGTGGTAATTGGTACCACAACGTAATCTTTTACTAGTTCTAACCATCTACGTTGTCCCATGATAAGATCTTTCCGTCAAGAAATATCGCTTTATGGTCAAGATAGATCTCACATCTAACTCCATAGAGATGGTGTCTCCAAATCAGAAGGCATGTATGACCGCTCAATTTTAGGTCGCATAGGATAGTTCAACTCATGTAAGCGAATCGCCTAGCATAAGCATAACTCGCCTCTGCATCCGAACATCCTAGCCCATTCTTCAAGCGTCCGTAGATTGTGTACCCGACCGCTCGGCATCATGCGAGTATAGTGTTGTTGTCAGAACCTTCAATCTCGAAACTAGCCTCACACTGACGGTCCAAGTGTACTTGATTCATTTCTCACAATTGGGTCATAGGTCGGGCTATCGTTGAAAATCATTCGATAAATCTTCGATAGTAGCCGCAAGTCCTAAGAGTCGAATTTCATTCGGATCTTTGTGATTCCCATTCTCAACCGTATTGATCTTCATGGGTACTTGATTTCCTCAGACACAAGCGCTAAGAATGTCACTTGCTTAACCAAAACTCACACTTGCTAAACTTGGCTAAGAGTTGCTTGCCTCAACGCTTGCAAGACAGCCCTCAAGTGCTCTTCGTGTTCTGGTTATTCTCGAGTATATTAGATATCGCCTATGAATACTAAGACAAATTTGTCTAAGTATGGGTGAAATTCTATTCATTATATCCATATCATCGCCGGCATTTGTAAGTCCAAATGGCATAACGATGAATTCGAATGACCCTACCTTTACTAAAGTCGCTTTAGGTACATCTTCGGTCTAATCCTTAGTTGATGGTATCCCACTTTAGATCTATCTTTGAAAAGACTCCGCTTCTTAAGTCGATCAAATAGATCACAATTCGGCAAAGGATACTTATTCTTAAGAGTTATCTTGTTCAACTCTCGAGTCTATACATTCTCGGTACCATCCCTTTCCTTAACAAAAGGATGATGCTCCATGGAGATACATCTTCATGAAACCTAACTCCAAGACTTTTGCGCTGATTTTCAATTCCTCAAGTTCCTTCGTGCCATCCGATGGGGCTTTCGACACGTGAATAGAACTCGGTTCAAGGTCGATCGTGAACTTGATTCTATTTGGCGGTATTCTCGGTAGTTCATCCGAAACACATCGATTCCTTCATGATCGGGACGCCTTCTATCCTTCTCTCATTCGATCTTCCTCCCGGAGATAGACGAGGTGCATGGTTCTCGGTCTTGTTCAAAGAACGCCCTTGCTTGTAAAAGGATATAATGGGACTCTCCTTCCCATGTTGATCCCGTGAAAGTCTATAGGTTTCTTTCCGAGATGTTGAAAAGAAATCTTCCTTTCATTGCAAGGGATTGTCGATTATGTTCGTTAACCAATCCATCTCTATGATTATATCCACATCTATCATAGGTATGACGTGAAGATTATCCGTCATGACCAAGTAAACCTAGTCCAAGTTCTAGGTTCGAGACGTGGGTTACCGCTTTTATGCCTCCCACGAGAAGGAATTTCATGATTTGTTCAAATGCTAGATCAAATCCTAAGTTCTCTACGCATGCTTCAACAATAAAAGAACGCGAGGCACCAAGATCAAACAAGAGGCTAACGACAATTGGATGAGTATTCTCATTCCCGCCAAGTTTCCTTAGTTCCTCGGGCCCCGCGAAATGTCCTTTCCGGTTGAGGCGTAGCTTCGCTGTCTGTTGACATGTTGATGATGTTGTTGTCGCTGCCGTCTGTTGTTGTTGGAGTTGGCGATCTGGCGTGCCGCCATTGTTGTCGCTGCCGCCGTAGTGATATGGTCGCCGATTCGGCCGAGACGGACCGGGTTTGTTGCGAACGGTTGAGCTTGGATAGTCCGGATTGGCGGACTCGTTGGGCACGCTAGCGGTCGCTTCCCTGCGCATCCTGAGGGCCCAGAGTAGTGACCCTTCCGCCACAATCAAACATCCTCAGTGAATGCGCACACCCCTCAGGATTCCTACGGCACCTTGGGCACGCAGGAGCCTTATGAATTTCTCTCCGCCAAACCACCAGGTGTCAATTTCTTGCCCGTGCCTGATGACACGTTATTCCTCGCCATGGCCTTCGTTAGCCTCGCCAAGATTGATCCTCGCCTAGTAGAGTCCTTCCCACTTTCTCTTCCGCGATCTCCATGATTCGTGGATGTACATGGACAATCCTATCCTCGTGTAAAGTAGCCTCAATGTCCAATGCTCTATTATGGCCTCACGATAGGTCGATTTCACGACCGACTAGTGACACTGACCTCATGATAGAGTGATGCAAACTAAAGTTCGTTGATTCCCGACTCGTTCGTGTTCCCAAGTGAACCAATTACAAGAGCTCGAGCAAAGCGCTAAATTTTCAGCCCGGTTTGCCAAGAGATTCAATTATCGACTTATCAACGAGGCATCCATCCTTCGCTCGTGTCATTCATCGCCCCCTGTTGTTTAGGCGAATGCTTGGGTCGTAGGTCAAGTACACCGCGGCTCTTGGAGGTCGACTTCAATGTATTGAGCATACATCCCATCTATTTGTCGCTCATTTTCACATTTGATTCTAGGTTACGATTCGCCAATTTCTAACCGATTGGCGAGGATCGCATCACGAGTCTCTTTCGTAACTCTTCGCTCTCTTCTGCAAGGTCAACCGCTGAGACGATACCGCGATATCTCGAACGCACGGTCGTAAACCGAACCGTGGTCTTTCCTTGAGATTGTAGAACTCGTGTTCTTCTTCACGGTAGCTCTAGAATGTACTTGTACACCTCCTCCGAACTCCTCCTGTGTGTAATCTTCGATTCCTCTTCAGATAGAGTCTTCCTTAGCTTCCCACCGTAGTCGGCAGACCAATATCCGAAAGCAACGCATGACAAGCGCTCGAGAGGGCAAGAAGGAAATCAAGTTTGCTACAACACAGAATCCATAGTTCTACATTCACGGATTCCCATCCATCAAGGTTGGCTATCTAAGGATTAGCCTCAATCTTTCTTTCCGATTGGTGGTAGAGGGTGTCCCTCCTTCGGTGTAACCTCGGTGTTTTCTCTCGTCGGCATTCTATATTCTTAAATACACGCAATCAAGTATCTTCTTATGCCATCCATCAGATCATAAATGTGTTAGCGTGATATGATATATAATCATACGCAGTAAGTCTAGCACAT